>QTSX02001135.1:0-24289 GCA_014839935.2 Entomophthora muscae | reverse complement strand
AATATTTGCAACAGCCAATTGGAGTTTGTAAAGTGTGGCTACAGGTTGCTACCACGTTTTTTGTTAGGGGCCATACTTTCCCTTTTATTCTATTTGTAGTGTGACTCAGACTGGAAGATGTCAACAGACTTCTCAAACCCAGGAAAGGGCAGTGGAGCATCAAACTCTGGCAATTCAGGATCCTAGCAACAATGATGAGGATGAAGAGGACAGAGACAAAGAAGGAAAGGGGGAAGAGGACCCCAAGTATCAAGAAGGTGACCCTTAATTGTTCAATAAACACCTATGTCTCCTGTAGATTCAGAACCTAAAGGTAAAAATGCGGGATTGTCAAATTGTTTTTGCGTGAACTCACCAACTTACTGGAATACTTTTCATCATTTTATATAAAAAAGTAAGTTTTTCTGGGATAAAAATTACTCCATTAAGTTGGTGAGTTCATGCAAAAACAATTTGGCAGTCCTGCATTTTTATCTTTAGGTTCTGAATTTACAGTACAATTATATATATTTTTAGTTTATTGTATATAAATTGTAAGGTTTAATTGTTGTCAATACTAGGCAAAGAAAAGAAAGGTTTAAGGAATATGGCATGTACTCAATTTATGAGTTGTCCATCTCCCAGATTCTTAATAATATATGCGTCCTGTGAGGTTTTTTTGATAACCTCAAAAGGACCCTTCCAAAAGCTATCTAACTTATGGAATTGACCCACAACCTTGTTGTGGTATGAAACCTGGCTTCCCACTTTGAATTCCATCAAAGGCTGGCACTTTTTTATTGGTTATCTGGCTCTTTGTTCTGGACAGGGAGGTTTCTGTGAAAGCTTTGGCTTGAAGCTTGATCAATGTTTTGGCTAACTCAGTCAGGTATTGCTGATAAGTCATGTCTTTAGGATTGCCCATGGCAGAGTACAGGATCAGCGGAATGGCAGGGTGGCAACCATACACCAACTGGAAGGGAAAAAACCTGGTAGTGCTGTGGATTGATATGTTATAGGCAAAGACCACAGCAGGCAGGAACAGGTACCATTATGAGGTATGAGTATCTGCCAATTTCCTAAGGATGGAGACTAATGTTCCATTAACACTCTCCACCATACCATTTGACTCAGGGTGGTATAGAGTGAAGAGGACTCCCCTCACGCCCATGAGCTCATTCAGCTTGGGAATGACATTGGCGGTGAAATTGGTGCCGTTGTCTGTGAGGATGAACTGGGGACATCCATGCCAATGGATGATACACTCTAAGATGAAGGTGGCCGTGGACTTGGCACTTACTCTCTGTAGTGGCTTGGCTTTGACACACTTGGTTAAGTGGTCAATGGCCACTATGATATATTGGAGGCGCCCTATGCACATTAGAAGCAGACCTACTACGTCTATGCTCACAGTGTGCCAAGCAAATTTTGGTTCTACTTTTTTGTACTGATGGCAACCCACAAATGGTGTCTCATTCTGGCACTTGAAACACAAGTAAGGGTCTCTTTGACGTCAAACAGCAGAGACTTCCAATAGTAGTGGAGTTGCAGCTGGGCAACGGTCTTTTGGAATCCTCTGTGGCCCACTGCTTTGTGGGAAGTGAGTATGATTTTGGGCCTTTCTGACAGACAAAGGGAATAAGTACTTTTTACCTTCATGATATTTGTAGAGTTTGTTGTTCTCTACTTGAAAGTCCTTTCTCAGCTCCCTCAAGATGGCCTGGACTTACTCTGGCTCATTGTCAAAGGTGACCTTTACCATTTTATTGTACATGTTATCTGCTTGGGATGATACCAACACTACTGTGGGCAGGCAAGACAGGCAGTTGGCATTCTGGTGGCTAGCTCCAGGGTGGTGGACTATCTTGTAGTCAAAGGCTTGGAGTTTCAGTGCCCATCTGGCAAGGCAACCTTTGGGATCTCTGAGATTCTGAAGCCAACTGAGGCTGGCATGGTCTGTTACCACGGTGAAATGTACGCCATGCAAGTATACCCTAAACTGCTTATAGACATATATCCCAGCAAGGCATTCTCTTTCTGTGATAGTGTAGTTTTTCCTGTGGACATTCAGGGACCTGCTGGTGTAGGCTACAGGATGCTCAGCTCTGTGATTGTTGTGCTGGGATAGCACTGCTCCCAGTGCTGACAACAATATGTTGGTGTGGACAATAAAGGGCTTGTTGAAGTTTGGATACATCAGAACAGGGCTGGATGAAAGACTGGTTCTAAGAGAATAAAAGGCAGTCTGGCACGCCGTTGTCCATTCAAAGGTAGTTCCATTATTAAGGAGGTTAAACAGTGGCTTGCCAGTGTGAGAGAAGTTTGGAATAAAGCGTTGGTAGTAGCCAATTATCCCCAGGAAGACTTGTATGTATCTTTTGCTCTCTGGCTGCTTCATATTTGTAATGGTTTCAACTTTTGCCAGTTGAGGGCAAAGTCCAGTTGTATCCACAACAAAGCCAAGGTACTCAAGCTGATCTTTGAAAAACTGGCACTTTTGAGGCTTTATATTCAGATTGGCATCAGCCAGTCTTTTGAATACGGCTTCCAAGTGATCCAGATGTTCATTGAAGGTCCTGGAAAATACATTAATATCATCCAAATATACCAGAACGCAGGAAAGCTTGAGGTCTCCAAGAATCAAATCCATGGCTTGTTGGAACGTGGCTGGGGCGTTACACAGACCCTGGGACATGCATGTTGGCTGGAAAAACCCTTGAGAGGCTATTATTATACACTTCTCCTGTTCTTTGGGCAGTAACTCAATTTGCCAATAACCATAAATTAGATCCATGGTAGAGAAATACTTGGATCTTCCTAGACGGTCAAGGGCATCATCAATCTGTGGGAGAGGGTACAAATCCCTCTTAGTTATCAGGTTGGGCCGACGGTAATCAATCACAACCCTATTGCTACCATCTTTCTTCTTAAATATGAGCATAGAAGATGCTCAAGGGCTCTTAGATGGAACAATTATGCCTCTATCCAAGAGCTCCTTAATCTTCTTGCTCACTACCTCCTCACTGGCTTTGGACCTTCTAATAGGACGGAGGCAAATAGGTTTTTGGTCACTGGTGTCAATGTGATGGGTAACATCAGTGGCGCATCCTAGATCAAAATCATCTTCTGCAAAAATGCAGCAATACTTTTTGAAAAGCACACTGGCCTTCTTGAGTTCTTCATCTCTCAAGGACAATAGGTTGTCCAAAGGAGTGATTGCATAAGCAGAGGCTTCTACTTGATCTGGCAGTCCCATGTTGGAGAAGTCACCTATACAATGAAATGCCTCTATCTCTATGACAGGGAGGAGATGAACAAAGACAACTACCTGGTGCTTCTTGATCTTCAGGTCAAATTCCTGTAGGTTAGCCAATAGAACATGAATCTCCTGTTGCCCAGGAATGATGATTCCAGGGGCAACACATGGTTTGAAATGGGAGTGACTCCAAGGCTGATGGATTTCACCATACAGTCCTTCAGGTATATCTAAGGTTAACCCAGAGTTGATGACCATCTGGGTGCCGCTCTTTAGTGTGAAGGTTGACCTTGATTGAAGGGGAATGCCTTTGTGTTCCTTTATTTTTGTAGGCAACCACTTGCACTTCTTTCCTTTGATTTTGTACGGTATTGCTAATACTCTGTCCTTGTAAACCAGATGAATGCTCTTGGTCTCCTTTGGTGGCGTCTTCTCCTTGGAGTAGTACAACAGAATTGTCTGACTGAGAAGTGTCAGGGTGTCCACTTCCATGTCCAGATCAACCCCATACTTGCAGAGCAATGCTATCCCAATCAGTATATCATAGTTTTGACTGGGTAGAACCACGGCTAGCAAAGAGATCACAATCAAACTAAACCTCATTGGCAATGAACTGTATGCTCCAACAGAAGTGGTAGTGTGAATTCCAGTAGTACCATAGACTTTGGAGTGGGCCACGTCTGGAGCCAAACCCAGTCCTTTCACCAGGCGGGTTGAGACTATGTTAATTGGGGTCCCGCTATCTATAATAGCCCACACTTTTACCTTATTTACAGAAATATCAGCATAAGTACATTCTGTGTAAGATTCTGATTAGAGATTTAATAAATGGACACCCAGAGGTCCTGGGGTATCAAAGTATTGGCGGAGACTCTGGCAAATCTCAGGAAAGTTGGCTTCTATAGTTTTCAGCGGCATGGAGAACTGTACACCTGTCAGTGGCAGCAGGTTGCTGTACACTTTTGGGTTAGAGCCAGTACATACCTCCTGAACTTGAGCAGCGTAGGGCTTGGAGACAGTCTCTATTGCGTTGGCATCAATTTTCCTGGGGTGGCCTCTCCCTTGGGTGGGGAGCACATACAGGTTGTCTGCTACTAGCTTATGGATAGAGCCCTCCTCAAAGTCTTTCTCTGGTAAGAATAATTCAGGAAAGGGCTGGCTAATGGCCATGGACGTGCCTGGGATTATTGCCTGGGGAGGTGTTGTCTCCATGCTGGTAGGCAAGGGATTGGTTTCACTGATATCAGGGTGCTGACTGGCTGTTTATCTATTGGAGTCCTTTGGAATGGGAAGGGGATTAGTGGGACCAGTACATTCTATTACAGGCCCGCCTTCCCTTTTCCCTGCTTAGCAGGTTTGGCTACTGTGACCACGTTAATAGAAGGGGGACTAGGCTTCCCTCCTTTGCATTCTGCCGCAAAGTGGCATCACTTTCCACACTTATTGCAGTTACCAGAATTATGATAGGATTTATTTTCTCCTTTTGACTTATTTGCATCAGGTGTAGTTTTGGCTGGCTTGGGAGTTCAGGATTGCTCCTTAAAGTTGTTAAAACTTTTACCTAACTGTCCCTTGTTTGGTGCCTTGAACTGAAAACCAAGTCTGCTGAGATAGCTAGTTATCTTCTGTGTGTCATTGGACTGGTTAAGAACTGAAAACATCACGTTGGCAAGCTCACAATAAGGTTGTAAGGCTCTGCTCATGATGATGTGACAATTGAGATTGGAAAGTACCCCGTCTCCAAGGAGAATCTGTGCCTCATGGTAGAATCAATTGGCAAAGTCAGAGACAGTCTCATATTTCTTGAAGGAGATATTGCTAAACTCCGCCTTTCTGGCCTGGAGTTTAGTCTTGCTGCCAAATTTGTTGATGACTGCCTGTTTGGCGTCTACATATGTCCAGTCTTCCTGTGGTAGGCGTGGCATGATAAAGTCTACACTGGCAGGGTCCAGGGCATTAATGAGGATGGTGGCCTTCATGTGATCTGATGACCCTCTCATGGACATCTCAAATAGCCGTATGAATGTTCTAATGTTTCCATTACAATCAAATTTAGGTAAGTTCAATGATTTGAACTTATGGTTGGGTACCAAAGTCTCTTCTATAGGAGTAGCCATTGGTTTTCTGGCAGGAATAGAAGAAATCCTGGTGGAAGTCATAGGCTTGAGAGGAGGCAGTGTCACAACTCCCATGGGCACATTACATGTGTACTGAGAGCTGTTACTCTCACAATTAGAACCTACTTCATGGAAGCAATCAGGAGAGGAAGTCTTCTAACTTTCTGAAGAAGAGGCAGGGAGGGGTGACAGGCCTTGGTCAGAGCTGCTACTGCCTGCTCTGCCAGCCTGAGTCTCAAGCTTGCTTAGTCTTGTAGCAAACTTAAGTTCCATCTCCTTCCTAGCTGCACGTTCTTGTACCAGCTGTTCCAGTGGATTTTTGTAGTTTTCCTCTAGAATAAGAGCCATATAGGTGAGTGTACCATGACGTTGCTTGTCCTTCATGCAACCTTCCTCCAGGTGGGCAATCCATTTGCGTGCGGACTCAAGATCTTCATAAAGCAGGCTGGCAAGCTCTTGTACGCTTTTGATGGTCTCCCAAAGATTGTTTTTATTATCCATATAGGTGTTGTGGTACAGGCAACAGTTGTAGGGGTCAGAGGAAAGCTCTTGAGCAGCAATGCCCAGCGGGGTAGGGAACTTCACATTTTTCAGGCTGTCAAGCTTACTTGCCAGCTTGTTAACGTAAGCCACTAACTTGTTATACCGGTTAGTACTTCTATTGTCCGCGTTGTCCAGCATACGGCAAAGAGCTTCTTTATCAAGAGACTCTTTAATCTGATTTGGGTGCTGGGAAACTTGTCAACCCTACAACTAAGGCTAATACAGTGGGCTGTCACGTTGATGATCCACTGTGGGGTTATGCCAGTGCTCTCAAAGCAATTGACAACAATATGTCTAACCTGAGAGTTGAACTGCTGCACAATCTAATCCACCCTGAAGTGGGCATGATTGGTGGTATTGAACAGATTTATCAGGATAACCTGCAATGAATCAAAGCTGGTGTTCAGCTTATTGATTGTAGCTAAGTGGGCTTCCTGCAATTCATTGCAGCTAGCCCTCAGCTCAGTAAGTTCCAAACTTTGTCTTGCAACAAGTTGCTGCAAGTGCTTAATGTTTGGATGAAGAAAGTAAGAGAGGAAGTCTTTGACTTGCCTCTTCTCCTTGTTCAACAGCTGACTGATCTGCATGCTGTTAGCCTTCTGGTACTGGCAATAAGCAGTCCAGAGGTTGGCAGCATTAAGATTGTAGCTAAACAGAGTGAACTCTGTCTCCTGTTTGGCCCCTTCATGTCATTGACTATACAGGAGTGCGCCTAGCATAGTGCAGAACTCTTCTAAGGAATACTGGCAAGGTTGGTGAGGTCATGGAAAATTGGCAGGGTCTAAGTGAAGGCAGTTGTCTTGGAGCTCAATGGCTTGGTGTGGCATAATAGCCAAGCGGAGACTAGTGTCTCTTTTTGTGTCACTAGTGTCCATGTATCCCCCCATACTTATCAACAAAGATGGGGCAGGAAAGAGGCAAGGTAGCGCCTTGACTTGACACCAATGGCAGCTTGTTTTTGGAGTGAGCACCACTGTAAAGATTTTGAGGCCTTGAGGAAAGATCTTTATTGTTCATTATAGGAGGGATGTTGATATAGATTATATGAGGACAATCTTTGCTACCAATTAGGTCTAGATAGGACTACAGCCTGGCAGTATTCCAACTCTGTAGGAGAAAACACACAGGTCTGCAAGTAAACAGCGGCACATTCTACTTGGATACTTCTGACTACTAGGCGTTGGCTAGTAGTGATACAACAATAGAGATCCTTTAATCTCTATCATCAAGGGTGAATATTATGCTCAATCTCTAATCAGGAGAGCACCTTATATAGGGTGGATAAACTCTCTTGCCAGATTATAATCTGAAGCTTCCAACTCTTACTAGTCAGCCTATCTGTTCCCCAGACTGCTAGTTCCAGCCCCCAGAGTTAGGCAGCCATGTTGGTCTGGCATAAGGCTTCAATAGATTGCCAGACTTCAGCTTATCTCATCAGCGTATTGGCAGCATCTGGTTTGTGGTTTATGCATATACAAGTTTGGTTACCCTGTCAACTTAGTTTTTGCATCATGCATTATTCTTCTTAAACAACCTTCTATATTGGTCATAGAATTCAAGGTGTCTCTAAGCGCAAACGTTTGGCATGAACTATCTTGCATTATTATTTTTGGGCATTCCATCTTATTGGCTGAGGGGCGTTCTGTGCTTGAGGTCAGGTATCATTAAGCTTATCCAGTCAGAGTTTATTCAATGGGAGGATCAGAATTGGATCAGGATCAATCTTTGGAGTAATACTCAATGTACTGATTAGCCAAAGCGTGGAGAGAGATCAGCTGATGCTTTTTTAAGCTTTCTAGCTGTATGGCAATTGGCCATCTAACCAATCAGCCAGGGGGATAATGGTCAAGTCTACCATATTATTCCGGAGTCCTGACACAGCATCTAGAAAAACAGTATCTAGAAAACTCTATCAGGAATTAAAATAAAAATAGTGTTATCTAAATAAGGGGTTTGAGTATAAAAACACTTAATAAATACCCTAAAATATACCATCTAGAAAACACCATCTGGAATCAAATAATGGTTTTACTTTTTGCAGTAAAACCAAGCCTTTCACTCATTAACTGGGAATAAAGTGTGTTATTGATTTAAGACCACATATTATAAATCAACTCAAATTAATACCACTTTGATAGTTCTATCTCCCTGTGACACAGCCATTAAAAACCCACTTTTAATATACTGGTTCTATTCCTTATCATAGAAGGATTTGTAATATTTGGGTTTCATCATTAAAATGTTTCATTAATGATTTTATATATACAAGTGTGGTGACTCCATTAACTAGAACACTATAATCAGGTTAAGGAAGGCATAAATAAGACCACCTTGTCACTTGAAGGTTGTCACAACCAATTTTACTGCCTGGTTAAGGCAAACAAGCCCAGATTAATTGTGATCATTAACAAGCCTAAAATCTGGTATATCCATGGGGACCAGCTTTACCCTCAGGCCATCAAAAACAAAGCTGTTTTATCCAAGCATGCAGATCAGCAGGTCAAGTTTTCAAGTGTTACCAATAAGTTTTTGACCTATTACACCAGAGAAGGCTGCCTTACCCATCTCAAAGGCATTTCCAGGGCTCTTGGTGCTAAAGGCTAATCAATTTAATCTTCCTTTAAATAGTTTACTTCCAAGTATTTAATTTTTACTTTATTTTCAGTAAATTGATACAAACATAGGAACAAATTTCAATATTGAAATATCACAGTTTTGGGGTGTATTGACTTTCCCAGCTTTGCGCACTATAGTTGCTACTAGCTAACCCAACATTTTTATTGCAGATTTGAAATTCTTGGATTATTTTGAGCATAGCTGTTTGTTTTATATATTATTTTTTGAATATTTTTAGCCTATTGTTAATATTTTAAGTTATCAGGCATGATTTAGCCAGAAATTTGAGATAGTGTTTCTAGATGGTGTTTTTGGACACAATTTCCTGATGGCGTCTTTCTAGATTGTGTATCACACCAAAAATGGTGATAAAAAAGAAGCTCTCACAAGTACTGACAAGAAATATCTATCAATTGGGTAAGAAAGAACAAAAGAAGTTTTTAAGCAGCAAAAGATAGATTTAGAGGATCTCTAAAATCCCCCATGTTTCTGTAAACTGACTAATCAATTGATTTTAAAACAAATATTTATTCTTGTATTAATTAGGGAAGTCTTATATAGGGATTTTTATATATCTCTTTTCATAATAATGTATATTAATTCTAACTTTTACTTGACCAGTATATATAGTTCCCTGACTGATTGTTTAATCCTCATAATTAGGCATCCATAAATGTCAGTATTGTGGATGAAGAGTAGATACTTATGAGAAGAATAAAATACAAAATAATAGGGAGAATTTAATAAAATAATTTTATATTTAGTGAATATAAAAGAGGAGCTTATATAGTTAGATGATAAGTCATATAGTGTTCATGTAGATCATAGCAATAATGAGGCTCTGAGAGATTCAGATTCCTTTATAACTCAAATTTTTGATTCTAGTGTAGTATATAGATTGATTCTTAGGGACACCTTTAATTCTTAATTGATTAATTTCTTGAAAGAAAGCAATTGAAGATGGTGTAACATATCCCCCTGGAATCTTGGAATATAGAGCCTTGAGTAAATCCTTTAAGGTATCCAGGAGGAATAGGAAGATATTCTGTCAATTATTTTTCTGCCAACTGATTTTTAGTCAAATTTGATCTAACTATAATTTTTTTCTCAAGATAATTTTTTACTTTACAGCAATAAAAAAATCAAAAATACGAAAATAAATAAAGTTTTTCTATAAAAGTTACTTTTTGGAACTTTTAATGTTTGTATTTTATTTTTTAACAATGAAATTTAATTTAATGAGCTTTTAAAAAGGTAAATATTTAAAATTAAGCCTCTTAAATAAAAAAATAAAATTGAAAGTAATTATATGTGTGAAGCATAGCTTTTATTAGTAAATATATTATTTTTTAATGTTTGGTTTACTGTAAATTTTAAAAAATTATACAGTAGTTTTCAAACCTGTTGAGATAAACATATATTAGTCAGTTTAGAACACATGGGTTCAGCCACAAAACAAATTTCAACTTGATAGAACTAAATAGAAGATAATTTCACAGAAAATGAGCACTATTTGGCAAAAATGTCCAGTCATACAACAACCTATTCAAACTGGGGACAAATGCTTAACAATTCAACAACAAGTGTACCAAATACTATAACACATGAGTTTCAGTCACAGAACACATCTACTATGTTTTTGGGGAACACATGAAACTCAGCCACAAAAGGTACAAACTTGATCCAACTTTAGCCCTCAATAGCAACTGAAACTGACAACTTAAATATCAAGTAGAAAAACACATGAATGAATCTATAATACTGTTACCAACTTGTCCTAATTAAGAATGTAATATAGAATACAAAAAGGAAATGCATAATATGAGTGTCTTTTCTGGGATTAGAATCAATAAAAATATCAAATTTATCCAAACTTATGATTAACAGTGCACATTTACAACCAAAAATAATTAATATAGAAATCTAAAAATCAAATTTGTTTAAACAGTAGTGACTACTAGCTTTCATGCTACTATATATGGAGAGATAAAAATTAAAATAAATAAATTATATTGTCAAAGATCTGGATGTACAAGTATTCTGGCTACTGCCAACCTACTTAACATCAAGTCATTGCCCAATTTAATGCCCTCCCAATATACAGTTCAACATACCAGAAATGGCAACCAAGCAATATCACATGACTATCCATTTATCCAGTGGCTCAAACCCATCCCACACATGACCAACCCCTAGGTTTGATCCAACTAAATCTCTGCCACAGCTAAAGCTATATAAGTCTAAAGTATTATCCAATAAAAGATACTTCTATTCTTTCTTAATTCCATATTTGAAGCTTCCCCAAAAGGTGCCTCATCAATATAGATAAACTGTTTTTTTAAATTTTATTTTCATACCAAAATGGACACATCCCAGCAACAGAGCCAATTAGAAGGGGTGTATATGTGATTTCTTTGTGCTTGGCTCAGACCAGACACACCTAAGTTATTGTACCCAGTTTAACTTAATGAAATAAGCCTGTTGAAAATAGGAGATGTCTTTGTTTGCAAGTTGGCGTGCCAATTTACAAACAAAGACATCTCCTATTTTCAACAGGATTATTTCATTAATTGTAACTTTCACTTGAAAAACTCATACTAATAAAAAGCAATAAAAATTCTATTAAAACAGAAAAGCAAAAAAGTATTTCTAGAAAATTAATTTTATTAAAATGAGTGCTCCTATTTCAGACATTCTCTCAGACCTAAAGGTCCAAATTTAAATGTATGTACATTGAAAATAATGCTGTAGTTCCCTGAATAGATTTTGGCAAGTTCACTCCTGAAATCCAAAATTTCCAATTAGAGTCCCAAAAATATTCAATATTTCAAAAAATGAGTCATTTTGTGTTTGAGTTCAAAATTTTTGTGACTGAACCTCATGTGTTCTCTGTTTATATCATATTTACCATACACTAATTATCAAACTTGATGTAGAATACTTCAGGAAGTGACTGGATTGAAAAAATTATAAATTGAGTTTCATGCATTCGCTACCTCAGTTTTAGAATTCAGTATTTGACTTCATTTTTGTTGTGTGATTAACTATTTTTTCTTTCCAGTGCTAGATAAATGGAAGCTTTATTGTGAAAATTAACCTTCAACTGGTTCCAGTTGAGATTTGTTTTGTGACTGAGCCCATACATTCTAAACTGACTAATATATGGGTCATTATTTGTTAGATTAATCTGTTTCCTATTAACTGTGCTACTTTGCACTTTAAAATTTTGTTTTAATTTTCTTATCAATAAATTTAAATAATTACAACAATTTTATCAAAATAAATCTTATTTAATCCTTATAATATAAAAACCTATATTAAGTTAATCATTTTCTACTTACAGCTAAATTAAACTGTATTAAAAGCTAGTAACAATCTTATTTCATATACCATCATTTCTTGAAAGCTGATTAGTACAAAATGACATCATTCTAAAAAGAGCAACATAAAAATACAATAAAAACTGATATGATGCTTTTTGTTGGAAATTAAATTGTTGCCTAAAATCTTAGCTTTTTTAAAATATTTAATTTAAAATATAATAATTTTTGAATTTGTCTTTTTAAAAAGAGGGCAGATAGCTTTTTTGCATATTAAATAAATAAATATTAAATAATGTTGGATTTTTTTAAAAAATCTAGTAAAAAGTTAAAAAAAACTAAAACTAAAATTAAAACTGAACTTTTATTGAAATTTCAGTGATCTCATTTAGCATAAGTAATTTATTCTTAAGTTAGATTTTATAGAAAATATAAAATATGAACTTATAAGAGAGTAAAAGTTTTCTTTTCAAAATTTTAAGTATTTAATATTAATAAAATAGCTTTATACAACTATTTAATAAAATTATATTTTTATACTGTATGCTAGAGATAATATGTATAAAAAATTCAAACATAAAAAAGAATGTATCAAAATCTTGCTTTATTTAATTAAATTTTATAAAGGTTAAAATTTATTTAAACTAAATGGAAAATGATCTTAGGCATTGTATCTATAAAAATAAGATACAAATTTAATTATACAAGCAAATATTTATATGTGATTAAAAATAACATTTTATTTTGATAGATTTAAGATATATAAAGTTCATTTTTTAAGAGCTGTTAAAAGTTATAATAAACTTAAGTTTATTTAAAAAAAAGGTTTTTGAGTTGGTTACTAAAAGTAAGCTAAATAATGATTTATACTTTTAATTTTGTTTACTGATTAAATTATCATACTTTAAGAGTTAATTAGCATATTTTATTTCAAATAATAATTTTATAAGCTTGCATTCAAAGCCACTACAAGATACTAAATTGTTATTAAAATATAAAGTTGCAGCACAATTCTGAAAGCTGAGATTAAGGGCTTTCTAATGATACTAGCTCGAGCGAGATTGAAGTACTATTTGCGGAAATATCAACAGTTAACCAGAATATAAAAAGGGGTAAATAAACAATGATATCAGACTTCAGGGGTGATATTGATAAATTAAGGAGATCAGTTGGGGGTCAGTTGGGGATTTATGCCTGTAGTGCAAAAGCTCAGCTAACATGGTATTTAAACAGCTCAACTTTACAGAAATTTACTTTGCAATCCACACCTTTACTCCTCTCTGATAACTGCACATCTATTTCCAAGCAAGAACTGCCTGAACCAAGCCAAGGAACCCAACCACTATCATTATGGAACCTATCAAGTTTGCACCTCAGATGACACCCTTCTTCTCACTGGGGGCTTCTACTAAGAGAGAAAGAATCTCTATGCTTAAACAAGCATTCCTTTTTACTGCTGGCAGTGATCTTAACAGCTTTTTTGAGCATTTCTTATTAAAAACAGAGTTTGGAAAAAGTACCTTCTTACCTGTCATACAGAATTCTAAGACAGATGATTTCCTTAACAACCTAAAGGAATTGATGTCAGAGTCCCCTGCCAAGCACATTCCTTCCCTAAGAGCATTGGTAACATCAAGCTACAGTCTGAAAGAGCTTTGGGATTGTGGATTTAAAATGACAAAAAATGAGTATTCATATTCTAAAAAAATAAAAAATGCTAAAAAGGCATCATTAAATTCAAAAAATAAAAAAGGAAAAAATGATTCAGTAAAAAAAGAAAACATAAAAAACATTTTAAAACATATATTAAAAAATTCATTTCCAACTAGCCAATTCACTAAAAAATCCCCTGGATTGATTTATGAAGAATTACAATAAGAGTTGAGTGAATACTCATCTAAAATAAAATACTCATTATTGAAAACAAAAAAGAAATTTATGAAGATATGAAAATAAAAAATAATATTTCTATTTCACTTTCCACTTTTTATAAGCTTATTCCTAATAATATAATTAAAAGCAAAAAGCAAACTGATATGTGTAACATTTGCAACTTAAAAAAGACATTAGAAATGAAGAAAAAGGATGTTAGTATAAAGAAGTTGCCATTGCCTAAATCTATTAAAGAAAATTTGAAATCTATTGACCTACATGAAAAGTTTTATAAGCATCAAAATAAAGAATATATTAGTGATATAAATAATCTTGATAATAATTCATGTGTTATAGTAATAGACTATAAAGGAAACTTTAAAAAGGTGGGGGTCCTATAGAGACAAATAATTGTTTTTATGAGAAAATACCTATTCCTTTATTAGGATTTGCATTTGCTTTAAAGAAAATGAGAAAATTAAATGAGTATCATGACTTTTTATCTGAAATTTTATCTTATGACTCTTTGTTTTCAGGTCAGTGTTTGATAAGTCTGCTTAAAAATAATAAATTTAAGAATATTAAAAATATTAAAGTTTGGACTGATAATGGTAATCATTTCAGATCTTATGAATTCTTATATTATCTTTTTAAAGAGGTACCTAAAATTATAAAAGGAACAATTAAGTTTAATAGATTTGTTGAGTGTCATGGCAAAAGTATTGTTGATGGTCATTTTGGTGTATTATCTAAAATATTTAAACAAAAGGAAAATGAGATGTATATAAAAAATATAAATGATCTCAAAATGGTTTTTGAGAGAGAGGAAGAAAGAAAGGGTCTATATGAGACACTTGTAAATAATTCAGATGTTTCCCAAAAAATCTTTTTTCACATCTATGATAGAAAATCTAGGCCTAAAAAATGCTGGCTTGAAGTCAAAGCATTTTATGTTAATCTTTCATATTTAATGAAAGATGGTGAGCTGTATGTTTCACCTTTGACATTTGAGGATGTTAAGGAGTACTCCAAAATAAATTATTGTGCAAAGTTCTGTACAGATGACAGAGAAACAAGGAGAGCTGATACTACTAAAAGATTAGTAGGACATGTTCATGAAGTTAGACGCATAACAAAAACTTATATTTCACATAGGGTAAATAGTCTTTTAAATACAACAACTTTTTTTTCTAAAAATAACTAAGAAATTAATTATATGAGCCAAAGATAGGGTAATAGTAATTATAGCTTTGGGGCTGCTATTACTCTCCCATGCAACTCATATTTTTAATTCTTGGCTTATTAAAATAGAAAAAAGGGTTTTAGTAAAAAATACAGTTAATAGAAATAAGATTTATTTCTATTATTTGTATATTTTACACTCTTAAACTTTTCTTCAGTAAACTAATCATTATACTAATGTTCAAAAAACATAAATTTATGACTTAAATGATACCAAAGAAGTTAGAAGGCTTTGGAATGCTTAAGCTGGCGCCTTGGCTTAATATAACAAATAATGACCCATATGTTTATCTCAACAGGTTTGAAAACTACTGTATATGAAGAAATTTATAGTTGGATCAAATTTGACTATAAATGAGTTGATGGAAAAATAATTGATGTAATATCTTACTGCCCTATCCAGGAGATGTGCTTGGTATGATTTAATTTGACCTTGAATACTGATAATCATGAATAGATATGAATTTCTTGATTTTCATAGGCTGAATCTGTTGTGGTGCATTAAATTGAAAGTGATCTGTGATATGATTCCTTTGATTAGTAGCTGTTGTTGGGCTTGACTTCCATGATGATTCCTTGTCCTCTTAGGCTCAAATTAAATTTTTTTTATCATGATTGACTACCAAATTTTCCCTACTACTTATAATCCTTCAGCTTTTAGTTGAATGGCATCACTTTTAACTCTTTTCATTTTCTTGCTGAGATTTCTGTCTCTTGTTTCATGTACTTTTGGGTTGCTTTTCTTTTTATACCTTCTTTGGAAGTGATATATGTAAGCCCCATATTGGTGCTAGAAATAGTTTTTTATATATTTATACTAGTTTATATGGGCTTTTCCTTGTGTTTTTATTTGCTTTAGTGAGGTAGATAATCAATGCAGTTGGAAAAGTATCTGTCCAAAAAGGGGGTTGTTGGCAGATAAATTGCTGAGGGCTTCTACCAATGATTAATTTAGTATTTCAATCCTATTATATATGGATGATAAAAAATACTGATTGTATGCTGTTTACCATTTTTTGCAAGGTATACATTGTTGTCATCAGCAGTAAGATCTATGCCTCCATCTATGATGTAGAGTTCATGTTTACCAAATTTTTCAATTATCTCTTTGCCAATTGATCCTCATACATCATTGTCTTTGTGTTATTTGATGGCTTTCATCAAAGTACATATTTTTGAGTAGTAAATAGCTAATATTATGTAATTATTTAGCTTGTTTCAATCAGAAATGGGTCCCAAAATAAGCAAGCCCACACTTTGAATGGTTGGTCCATGAATATTTGTACTATAAATTTTGTAGTGCTTTAGATTGGGTTTACTTTTCATATATTTAACATTAGTTAAGTACTTTTTTGATGTTGTCCAATATATTTAGCCACCATTAAGAAAACATGAGGTATGTTTAATTTTTATGCTTCAGGGTTGCCCTAAATTTCTGTTATAAAAAAGATAGTGTCAATATTCTGTGTTGACATGATATATGGTACAGTTTTGACACTTGTAAGATGAGGTGAAGAATGCTATAGACTTTTTGAAAATATTTTTGCTCTTGAGGTTATTTCTTGATTATTCATAGTTTTTCAGGCTTAAAGCTCTCTTGAAGATATACCATTGTTAACATAGCCAACCAAGGTCTTTGCTGTTAGTACAGAGGATATGGTTATAATATAACCTTGATAGAGTGTCTGCAGGAATTAACTCTTTCCCTCAATTATATTTGATAATGATTGTATATCATTGTAAAAGAAACATAAGCTCATATTTTTTCTGAAAGGAAATGCTGTGCCTTAAAGAAAACTAGTCATTTTTGTTCAGTTAGAACTTTTAAAATAGATGCTATTTCCAGGTAATAATACCATTTCATGAGGTAATCAAATTTTCATTAAATCCTTTTCTCATGAAGGGGATATGTTTGTTTATCATCTGGGAGTTTACATGATTCATAAACAGCAGAGAGAAAATCCTTGTCTGTTGGCTTATTCTGAGCAAAACTGCAATAGTTTTATCAGAAGCTTTTTTCCCCAGCTCATATATTGTCTAAGTTGGGATATTTTTGGATGGTTGATGCTATCATGTTTTCCTTGATTTTTATTAAATTTTGATTTCTTAGAAGTATCCAATTAGGCTTAGTTGTTTTCTGTGATCTCAGACAGTGAGGTGGTCAACACTATCAAGTCTAGAATAAATTTGTGAATATATGCAATTGTGCCTAGGAATGTACAAAGCTTGCTCTTTCTCCTTGGTGTTGGCTTATAAATAAAGGCTTTAATCTTTTCAGGATCAGGATTCACCTATTATTTCTGATAATTTGGCCTAGAAAGGGTAAATTATTGGGGGAAATAGAATTAAACAGTTTAGCAATCATTTAATTTCCCTGGTGGGGTTTAATTAATAAGAAAGCAGTTTTCTGATGTTTCTCTTAGTTTTGAATGTAGATGATTATATCATCTATGGCTAAAACAACCCTTTTCTCTATGTCATCTTAAAAGGCTTCATTCATAAAGATCACAAAGGTACTGGGGAATTATTCATGCCAAAATTTAAAACTAAACACTAAATGAAACCATATTTTGGTATGGAGTGCAGTTTTAAAAATACTCATGTTTTTGTCAGGGATCCAGACACTGTGGTGGGAATCAGAGGATGCGGGCAAGGGCTGGGTCACTATGCTGGAAGGCAAAGCCCATCACATGACTGGGTCTAAATTTATAACATAGGATAGAGAGCATCTAATCAGAGACCAGTGACCTGAATTATGGACTATGTAATAATCCAAGACTATACATGTGATATACAATAATCTAAAAGCTGGGTAGAAGTAGTTTCATTGGTAACAAAATTTTCTGAAAGAGGTTGGGAACTGGGGTGAGGGTTGGGGCTGTTAGTACTAGATAAGCTGGCAGTTATTTTTACTTATCCTTGTAGATTCTAGGTTGAATGGAATACAAAATAACTTCTCAATTCACCTAGTCTAGTTTTCTGGTTTGAGCTAGCAATTCTACTAATAGAATATTTCTGAAATATAATCCTTGTAAGATTGGTTGGGAGAGTACTTGGTGAAATGCACTGATATAAAGAAGGGACCTGAAGGACAGAATTTTTGGGCCAAGAGTCTTTGAAAAGATCAGCAGGATGGTTAACAGGTGTTGTGACCTGAGGCGTGGCATAGATCTACAACAGGGAATCCTAACCTTAGGATTGGATTTTTATTAAGTCTTAGTTAGAATGGCAGAGAAGGCTATGTGATTAACTTGTGGCCCTGAATGAATAATATCTACTAGACGTGGCTAGAGAGGTGCCAAAGTATCTGAAGACACAAAGACAAAAATGTGAATAGAACTTACTTTTTATTGGTAAAAGTGAAATAAAATATATACTGTGTAGCTTTACCACAAAACAGTACATGTACATTAGGATCACTTGCCACCAGCATGAGTGGGACAGGTGAGTTGCACAGAATCAGGAAACTGAACAATTGAATTTCCTAATTTGGACCCAGACTCATTTCAAAGGGCACAAGCAAAAGAGAGATATTTGTCCTCAAAATAACCCATCAAAGGCAAAATTGAAACACAGTAAATGGCAGCATTCACAACAACAGGTGTAGGTAAACATGTTGGAGCTGTATAAAAGTGATAGAAACTAAGAATTTGATATGGTAAAATCTGTTTAAACAAAAACTATATCAAAACTTTATTATCAGAATGGCAATTAGGCCTGGCATTGGCTTGAAAAGATACATATACACTCTTGCCATAACTTATCTGTTGGACAGGAATATATTATT
Organism: Entomophthora muscae; assembly: GCA_014839935.2. Taxonomy (NCBI): domain Eukaryota; kingdom Fungi; phylum Entomophthoromycota; class Entomophthoromycetes; order Entomophthorales; family Entomophthoraceae; genus Entomophthora; species Entomophthora muscae. Next base: position 5,557 of record QTSX02001135.1, on the reverse strand, counting down.
TGGGCAATATGATGCCAGGAATCTGTGGGGGAAAGGGTGGCATCAGGATTGGGCAGATATTAATCAGCCAGCTTTAGAGAATATACTTTGGAATACTTCTGTTCATAAGTATTATTCCTAAGGTCAGGCTGGCTGAAAGAATCTGTGCTCTTTCATTTTTTTTTTTCTGGTGATTCTTCTCATTGGTGGATTTATGAAAGAATATTGGCCAAACCCCCACTGATGTGTTGTAATACCTTGATTTATTTGCAAAGACTATGTAATAAATTTTTGTTTCTATCTTCTCCTGGGTTTAGTGAAACTTCTGTTGAAACCACAGGCTCAACCCACCAACAAGGTTCCAAGTAAACAGGTGTGTGACCTGCAATCCAATTATCCAGTCACTTGAAGCCAGAATAGGAAGTCAACTCAAATTTTCAAATCCAACAACATGAACAAATGATGATCCCTTACCGTGGATACCTCATTTTAGCGCTTGACTCATTACCAGGATCAAGCCACCCCCTTCTTCCATCCAACCATGTGATCAACAATCATGTTCCTACTATCCATTGATTCACTATGACTATATAATTGCTATCTCACAATAAAGATTATTATCTAGCTTCTAAATATTTTTTCCCTGTGTAACTCTGCTAAAACAGCACAGTTACAACATTGGTAGCACAGGTTGGTTATCCATCCTACCGCATCTTGTAAAATTTCACCTGTTGCCTGCATGCGCTGCAGCCAAAAAATCCTTTCCAGAATCATGTCTGGCCTCCTGCCCGACTGGACTCCATACACTCCTGGTACCGCAATACCCAATGATTTTGTCCTATATCAAAACACAATGATCCTGCTACACTCTTTCAACACCATGTCTGCACAAGGTTTCTTCCAAGTTCCCCCACCCCCCCAACCCCCCCCCCCCAAAGACTATAAAGCACTGCCTTGGAACTATTTGCTGGGGCCAACAACAACAATGACACAGCTTGGATTCAATCTTCCCAGAGTAAACTGGCACAGATGGAATGCCCACAACGCTTCTGGAAGCAGAGATATCTATCCAACTCACGCACAATGCAGGAACTTGGTGCAATAAGTGGCACAAATACCATATTGTGAAAGACTGGGACACTTTCAAACAAGACTTATTGGCGCAATTTTTATTGAAGAACACTGCCCTCATGATTATCCACCAAGTGAAGAACCTGACCCAGACAGGCACTGTAAAGGAAATCACACACACTTATGAGGAACTCTGACTACGTGCCCCTGCACATATGGCATTTGACACTCCAGCCACACATCTCATGTATTATGACGCCATCAAGTCACATGTAATGAGATACATCAATCTGGACCAAGTAACCAATCTGCAAAGCCTATATCACAAAGCAGAGAAGGCATAGCAGACATCCAATGTCCTCCAAAAAGTGCAGACTGGGAAGAGAGAGACCCAAGGATTCTCACTTGAATGGGCGCACCAATTTCCCTACTCCTGGAAACAACAAAAACTCAAACCATAAGCCTGCAGGCTCAAATGGGCACGGAAACAGGAACAATGGGAAGTCCAATTGTGTCTATTTCTGTATCACTACCACTCAAGACAATAATGGCAAGGGAAAAGCCTGGGGAAAATTAAGAGAGCCAAGTTCTCCCTGCACAATTCCTGACTTGCCCAACAATGAGTACCGCCCCAAAGACGTGGACCAATGCCCAATGATCCAAGTGCCCTCGGAAGACCCAGTAATTTAAACCATTGTCAGACATCCCAATAAACTGATGTCCTATCCTTTCCTCTTTTGCGGCTACACAGGCTCAGCACTCTGGGACTCAGGAGCAGATCAAACCCTAGTCAACAGCAGCTTTGTAGACAAGTTCAAGCTGACCACTAATACTTTGCAGATTAAAATGTGGCCCTATAGTGAACATCACATCACTGTGACAAAGGAAACATCCCCTTTCTCCATCATGCTAGAGAACCTTCACTAAACCATCCAGGGGCCTGTCATTGACTTCCCCAAGTTTGATATTGTACTGGGGCTAGACTGGCTACAAAAGAATAATCCCCACATATACGGACAACCTTAGTATTAATCATCAAGCAAAGTAGTTAACCACCAAATCTACCCTGAATCAGTGGACTAACTCCTGCAGGATCATATATTTGTACCAATTACTAAAACCTTGGACAAAAAAAGAGAACCTCAAGGCAATTGATTGAGACTATTGCCAGTACAAGATCATATACTTCAAAGAACACCAGGATATCACTACTCCTCAGGACCACAACATTGTGGCCTGTCATTCTGAAATCTTCAAAGAGGCGCTACCAGGACTACTGCCAGAGAAGCATATACAGCACTCCATCCAACTCAAAGGAGCAATACCTAAGGAACAAACTATCTACCAACTCACCCCAACAAATACAACGCCATATTTGCCTATCTCAAGGAGGCACTTGAGAAAGGACTTATCCACCCCTCACAGTCTTCTTTTGGCGCCGCTGTATTTTTTTGTGGCAAAGAATGACAGTACCCTTTGATTAGTAACAGATTATAAGCCCTCAATAAAGTAACCATCAATAATTGCTACCCACTTCCACTCATAGATAACCTCTTTGATGCCCTGGGCGGTGCCACTGTATTCTCTAAAATTGACCTGACCGCAGGTTATAACCAAATCTGCATCAAGGAGGAAGATATAACCAAAACAGCCTCTTGCACTAAGTACAGATTGTTCAAGTGTGTGGTGCTTAATTTTGGAATGGCAAACGGACCTACAACCTTTGTGACTTTCATGAACAATTGTTTTGCACCCCATATTGACAAACACACCCTGGTATACCTGGAAAATATCATTGTCTACAGCCCTTTGGTAGAACAGAATCACAAGGACCTGGAAGCAGTGTTTGCTACCCTGAAACAACACAAACTACTAGCTAAGCCCTCCAAGTGCCAATTTTTCTGCAAACAGCCCCTTCCTGGGACACATAGTCTCAAGGAATGGCATTAAACCTGATAGCCAGAAAGTTTAAGCTATCTGTAAAATGCCACCTCTAAAAGACAAGTCAGAACTCCACACGTTCCTGGGAATAGTTGCCTATGTGCAACATTCTTCCCCAACTGGGGCGTCCTGACTGCACCTCTGTCTGCCATAACCAGTGCCAAATCAAAATTTATATGGACCTCCAACATGTGATCTTTGTTTTCAGATGTCATAAGGAAAAGCTCACCACTGTGCCTATCCTACAAAACCCCAAACACAATGTGGAATATCAAATGGAAACAGATGCCTCTGACACATCCATTAGAGAAGCACTGCACATTAAGAACAGCAACTTCCTGAATGTAGCTTAAAAATCATGCAAACTTAAGGACAGTGAGTGCCAATACCCTATACATGATAAAGAATTGATAGCCATTGTACATTGTTTGGTCAAATGGCGTTGTTACTTAGAACAACAAGAGGGATTTACAGCCCTGACCAACCAAAAATTGCTCACATATATTTTAAGACCCAGGCAAACCTCCCCCCACCAACAGGCATAATGAATGGAACTCCTAGAAAGGCTCAATATAATCATACAGCACAACCCCAGTACAGAACTTGCCATGGCAGATGCATTTTTGCGCCTGTACCTCAGAGCCACAAGAGGCAAGAATGGGCTCAACCCAGACTGGTCTCTCCTGGTACTTCAAACAAATTACAAGGGCTTCCCCCAGAACTACTGACATTACAAAGAGACAGTCATCAAGAACAAGCATATATTTGTCAACGTGTAAGGGGCCTTACACCGCTAAATGACTGATTGAACCACCATATCTTACATTCCTACACATCAGCGGGTAGACACCATCCTACATTACCACAGGGGCTTAGGACATACCAAAAGCTTCAATCTCTACAAATTCCTTAAACACAAAGAATAGTGGCCAACCCTATACCAGGATGTCCAGTAAGTCCTAGAGCAAAGCAAAGTATGTGAAAAATTTGCAAAAAGTGACACCCCTCCTAAGTCTGTACTGCATATTTGTTCACAACTGCCTTTCAAAGTGTGGGCCCTAGACATTGTAGGACTCATGCCAGGAAAGCACAAAAAAAAGAAATGCATAATCACTGCTATCAAATTTGCCACTTGCTGACAAGTGGCACAGACAGTAAGATCTCACACAGGCAATGTTGTACATCAGTTCATATGAAAAGAAATTATCAGTAAGTTTAGAAAGCCAGAACTCATGATAACTGACAAGGGCAAATAATTGACCTCTGAAGATACCAACGTTTACCTCACCAAAAATGGGGTCCAGCACACAGTGACAACACCTTACTATCCTCAGGTCAATGGACAAGTGGAGCGGCTCAATGGTAGCTTAGTGAAAAACCTAGCCAAGCTCACTGTTTGGAGACCTGATGACTGGTATAAGCAGCTACCAACTGCATTGCTTGTGTGCCAAACCCGCATGAACAGATCTACCAGGAAAAGCCCCTTAAAGCTAGTTTGCAGCACACAACCCAATATTATCCAAGTGCTATCAGGACCCAAGCTGTAAACCCAGTGAAGTTTCTACCCCGCTTGGATCCGCAAGTCATACAGGTCAACAGCAACCAACTAGAAAGAGAAGAAAAATGCCTACAGGATACCTTTGTCCCAGTCTAAAACAGACCTGAGGCTGGCAACAAGGTCTGGGTAATGAACATCAACAAGAGTAAACTACAGCCAGAAAAAGTGGACCCTGCCATCATCCTAAAGGTAAATAAAAATAACACTTACCTTGTGCAAGGGCTTGGGAAGCGCAAGCAAGATAAAGTCCTCTATTATGACTGCCTAAGGCCCTACAAAGCAAGAAAAAAACACAAGACCATGCTACCCGCCACCAAACAACAGATGGTGCAATATGGCACCTGGGCTCCCAACAACCTCCCTGATAACCTGTCCCCAGAGGAGGCCAACCTTCAGTTGGGGGGAGGTGTCAAAACAGCAGGCTCAACCTGCCAACAAGGTTCCAAGTAAACAGGTTTGTGACCAGCAATCCAATTATCCAGTCACTTGAAGAAGACTAGGAAGTCAACTCAAATTTTCAAATCCAACAACATGAAAAAATAATGATCCCTTACAGTCGATACCTCATTTTGGCACTTGACTCATTACCAGGATCAGGCCACCCCCTTCATCATCTCACTGTGTGATCAACACTATTATGTTCCTGTTATCCATGATTCACAAGGACTATATAATGCATATCTCTCAATAAAGAATATTATCTAGTTTCTAAATATTTTTCCCCTTGTAACTCTGATAAAATAAACAGTTACAACGCTTCCTTAGTTTAAGGACTCCTAATTGAATCATATTTGGGTTTAAGACTAAAAAAATGTTGGTTGTGTTGAGTTTTATACTTCTGGGAAGTATAATAAACAAAATAAGGGGAAAATTTAAGAAGAGAATGATACTTTATTGAATATGACTATAGAATGATATATAGTAACATTATAAGCCACATGCTGTCCATGTACGTCATGGAGGTCATGGGGCTTATCTGAGTAATGTTTCTCTTGTGTCACAAGGCTT
>QTSX02001134.1:0-24521 GCA_014839935.2 Entomophthora muscae | reverse complement strand
GTGTTGTGTTTGGCTCCAGGGGACAACATCCTGGAGGAAACAACAGGAAATCTTTATTAAAAAAGATTTGAGGTTTGAAGCTAGCCTTGGGTTAGCCTTCAGGGAAAAATTAAGGGCACATACCTTAATTTCCTGGAAAGCAAGATGTAAAAGTCCTTTTGGCAGAAAGGACAGGAAAATCTTGAAGATTATAAAAGCCAATGCAAATGTGGATAAACTTGTCTTTATTAGGAGTAATGATTCTACTTTAAATAGTTGACAAGAAGCAGGGATCACTCAATAGGCAGACAGAGTGGCTGAGGGGGTCACGCTGGGATGAGGTCATACCAGGATCAACCACAGACAGGTACAATAATCTGGAATGGGTGGATATTGAACCAGACCCATTTGCAGAAGGCAAGGAATTTCCAAACTCAAAGGCAAAACCAGTCAAATCTTTGCAACTATCAATATTCAAAGGGCAAATTGAAATAGCATTAATACCGCAATTTACAACACCTCCCCCCTCAAGATTGGACAAAGGGAGTTGATACTTACAAAGGAATTTGGAGTAGACACAGGCAAAGGGACGGCCAGACAATAGCAGCTTCACAGTGTACTTAAAGCCCTTCTTGAAGGTAACCTCACAGAACCAATCCAGAGGGAATCCAGCTTGTGGGCTCTACCACCTGTACAATTCTGTGTCATGCCCTGCCCCAAAGGGCAGGCTTTATGAGATAATTAAGTTATTTTTCACTTTTTACTTATCTTTTGGGTCATTTATTAATATCCAAAATTTAGGTTAAATTGTTAATAATTTAGTATTTTAAAGTACTATTACCTTTGTTTTTTGTGATTTGTGTTCAAATTGTTGTTTTTGTTGTTTCTCTGACCGCCAATTCATTATCCACATATATTTCTACTTTAAGTTAGAATAATTTTCATCTATATTTACCTTTTGAACTCCTGATTACGTCTTTGCTGATCTCTCCCCAGCTTCAACGTACAGATCAGCGTATAGTACTGGCTTCTGTTTCCCCTTTTCTGTTTCTGGGTTTCCCAACTTTCTCCAGCTTGCTCCTGTTCTTGGCTGCTGCTCCTTGACTATCACATCCAACTGAAAAGGCTTTTTATACTATAAATAAGAGGAGCTTTTGAAGAGTAGGCTTTAAGCCAAAATTCTAAGTGATTTCTTCCCCTTCAATTTTATCCAAATTTAACTTGAGATCTTAATTTTTAAGAATTTATACATTTTTATTAGTTTCATTTCAAAGTTTAGTTTTTTTTTCTTTTAAACAGATGGAACTTGTAAGACAACAAGCCATAGGCTTGCTGTATCCGTTGTTTTCCCTTAAAGAAGTGTTCAATAGTTATATGTACCAATTTGCGGATGGAGAATATCCTAATATTGACATTCCCTTAGTTACAATTTGTTCACTATTAAATACTTTGTTTTATCTTATTTGCTTAGGGTTTTTATACTCAATCACTCCTTTTGTAACACAAAATAGGTTTTTAGCAGGGTTCTGTAAGATTATCTTACATACAGTTCCTACGTTTCTATATCTTTTAAATTTGAATCCTAATGCCTTCCACGCCCTAGTTTATAACATTGCGCCATTATGGGCAAGACCTTACATTCTGGTAGTAGAGAACTAGATTGCCTACTTGGTATTTGGGGAGGAGGCTCTAGTGGCATTGGATGGAGAGAGCTCCAAAGTCTTAACTTTATAAGCAGTGGAGTAGGTGGTTGCCTGGATGTCAATGATACGGTTGGTTAGGTCTTTCACGTGGGTCTCAGGATTTGCAGATGTATCATACTCAATCAGAGGAGGTCCCAAGATTTAGGGGGTAGTGACCTCTTGCCCATAAATCATGGCAAAAGGGGATTGACCAGTCACCCAGTGTCTATTAAGGCGGTAGGCAAAGAGGGCAGCAGGGAGGAACATGTCCCAATTAGCAGTGTCAGAGAGCGTGAGTTTTCTCATGATGGATATTAGAGTTGTGTTTGCTTGTTTGACAGTTCCATTGGTGGAGGGATTATATGGCGCAGAGAAAAACTGGTGAGTCCCCATAGCTTTGGCAATAGAGGTGGTGAGGCGAGCATTAAAATTGGTGCCATTGTCTGAGAGCAGGACTTGAGGGCAGCCATGTCAATAGAAGATATCTTGCAGCAAGGAAGTAGCCGTGGTCCTGGCTGTTATATCTTTTGTTGCTCTGGCTTCAACCCATTTGCTAAAGTGGTCTATAGCAACCAAAATGAACTGACATCCCAACCTAGAACGGGGGAAGGGCCCAACAGCATCAATACTCACTGTATGGAAGGCATGTTTTGGAGGGATGAGTTGGAACTGGTGTTGGGAAGGATGAGGACGTTGGAGTTGAGAAGAATGGCAGGAGACAAGGACATCAGGGATCAAGAGGCGCATGTTTTCCCATTAGAAGTTTTTGCACAACCAGTCATGAGCCTTGGCTATGCCTCCATGACCAGTATCAATGTGAGCTTGGAGGAGGATGGCTATCCTCATACTAGGGCAAACGTAAGGTAGGTAGGCATTGTTAACCTTCTTGAAGAGTGGTCTATCACAAATTATGATGTCCTTGGATAGAGTCTGTAGAGTCAGGCAGATATCTTTGGGCTCAGTGATCCAAGAGTCAGGATATCTTATTAGCTTGCATAGTCAATCAGCATCAGCAGGATGGATGACCAGGATTGGCATTCTTGACAGGCCATCAGCATTCTGATGTTGGGCCCCAGGACAGTGTACCACTGTGAAATCATACCCTTGCAGACGTAGAGCCCAACACGCTTTCCGACCTTCAGGTTCCTTTAGTTGTTGTAACCACTTGAGAGAGGAGTGATTAGTGACTACCGTGAAGTGGGTTCCATAGATGTAATGCCAAAACTGTTTCACAGCATACAGTACTGCCAAAAATTCCTTCTTGGTGACACTATAGTTCTTTTTGTGCTTATTAAGGACCCTTGATGAGTATGCTACAGGTCAATCTACTCCTTCATTGTTGAGTTGGGAAAAGATGGCACCCACAGCTAATCCACTAGCGTCAGTATACAAGATGAACTCTTTATCATAAACAGGATAGACTAAGATAGGAGCCTCCTTGAGCTTGGACTTCAGTGCTTTGAATGCTTGTTGTTGGCTGTCAGTCCACTCAAAGGGGATGTTGCAAAGCAATTGGACGAGGGGTTCACTCAGTTCAGCAAAGTCAGGGATGAATTGCTGGTAGTAGCCCATAATACCAAGGAATACTTGTACCTCTCAAAGATTTGTGGGAGGTAGCATCTTGTCAATGGCTTCCACCTTGTTATTCATGGGGCGGATTCCAGTCTGAGTGACTTAATGTCCTAGAAACTCAAGACATTCCTTGAAGAAGGAGCATTTGGAGGGTTTGAGTTTCAGGCCAGCCTCACAGATCTTGATAAAGACAGCCTTGAGATGCTCCAAGTGGTCAGTAAAGTTAGCACTGAATACAGTGATATCATCAAGATACACGAGAACACAAGAGAGTTTTAGATCTCGTAAGATGGAGTCCATAGCCCATTGAAATGTGGCAGGGGCATTGCATAACCCCTGAGGCATACAAGTGGGTTCAAAGAGGCCCTCTGAAGTGATGAGTGCAGCCTTTTCCCAGTCTTCAGGTGATAAGTCAACCTGCCAGTACCCCAAAGCTAGATCCATGGCAGAGAAAAACTTGGACCCACCCAGCCGTTGGAGAGCATTGTCAATTCTGGGCAAGGGGTATGAATCTTTCTTAGTGAGAGAATTTAAGCGGCAACAATTACAATGTGGTGTTCCCCATTTTTTTTCTTGAGGATCAGTAATGGGGAAGCCCAAGGACTTTGGGAAGGAGCCAGTAACCCAGCGTCCAGAAGTTGCTTGAGTTCTTTAGACACATGAGCATCTTCCATCCTACTACAGCGGCATGGTTTAGCACAAAAGGGGGTGCATCCCCAGTATCAATCTGATGGATGACTCCCTTAGCTAGGCCATAGTCCGTAGGTCCAGAGGCAAAGATGTCACTGAACTGATCAAGTAGGTCCAAAACGTCCTTTTGTTGAACAGGAGACAGTTGGGGGAAATCAGCAGCAGTGAACAAGGAGAGAACTTGAGGATCATCTTCAGGTAAGTTGAAATAACTGAAAGTTCCAAAGGGGTAGAGGTAAGATACTTGTTCTGCTCCAAGTACACAACCATGACCCACAACCTGACCTCTGGTTACTTGCATGGGCAAGGCTGTCAGGTTAGTAAGCAGTAATTATACAGGCTCTTTGTGGGTTTGGTCTAAAATCCCAGGACATAGGCAAGGCTTGGTACGACTTAGAGATTCAGGTGAGTAAAGCTCCAAGAAGGACTTTTCAGGCAGCTCATAGGAAATCTGGGAGTCAATCACCACTTGAGAGCCTGGTGGGATGGTGATAGCGGCTGGCACTAGCAGAGGTACCCCTTCTTCCGCAGGGCAGGAAGGAGGAGGGGTACACATGTTTGAGAAGTGAGTCCTATACTTGAGTGAGAAGATACCCGTAGGGTACTCAAGCACACAAGTTTTAAGACATTTTCCTGAAAGGCGCGGAGGTTCCTCAAAAATCAAAGGAACTTCATATCCCAAAAGCAAAAGGTAGCCATCTTGTAAGTTTACAATTCCGTTATATTTGTGGAGGAACTGAGTACCAACCAAGAGGTCATAGATTTTGTTCTCTAGGACCACAGCAGGGGAAGCAATAAGGAGTTTTCCAAACCTCATGGGTAGAGCAGAGTAGGCCTCAATGGCTTGAGTTTGGGCCATGCCAGCTGTGCCATACAACTGCGTGTAGTTGAGGTCAGGGGCCAGCTTAAGTTTTTTCATTAGCTTGGAAGATATCACGTTGACTGGGAAACCCATGTCCAAGATGGCTTTGATCTTAACCTTTTGGATTGATACTTCCATGCAGGTGGTATCTTTCCCAAAGGGGGCAAGACTGCCAGCACATCTTGCGCAGCCTCTAGCTCCTTTTCCCATTTGGCCAGCATACACCGTAACACAGGGATTTCCTTATACATAGTCTGTAGTGGAAGAGATACAGTTACGTTGTGGAAAAAGAGCTTCAGCTAACTTAGCTGCTTCCTCAGAAGAGTCAACCAAGACAGGAGGTCAGTGGGCTTGGGCTAGGTAAGGGGAAGCCACCATGGATTTAGCTTCACTTGTAGGTACTCAGGAAGTGGTGATAGTCTTCCCAGAGCAAAGCTTGTAGGGTACAGGGATGGTTTCCGGAACAGCCAGGACAGAGTAGCCATAACTATCAGAGTCTTCACTATCAGAATTTTCAGGCTCTGAATCACTGGAGAGGTTGTGAAACAGATGAAGAATAGTTAGGCCAGAGGAAGAAGGAGCTTCCTGATCAGATGGAGGATCAGGGGGAGACGGGGGAGATTGGTCAGCAGAGAGTGTCTCTGTTTCTAAGCTGACCTCTCTTTTCCTGCCTGCTCCTTGGGATTGCAACCTTCCATTTGAGGATTAGCGCAAGTGCACAAGTGGTGCCTAATATGGCCGCAGTTACAACAGCCTTGTCTCTTAGCCTGTCCACTAGTACCCAGAGTCATAATGCGCGGCGTACAAGAGGTGGTCCCAGCATTATTGGTGTCGTGTTCTGAGGCGCGGCGCAGAAACACAACAGGGAATCCTAACCTTAGGATTGGATTTGTACTAAGTCTCAATTAGATGACAGGGAAGACAATTGTGTTTACCTTGCAGCCCTGGATGAATAATCTCTGCTAGGCGTGGCTAGAGAGAGGCGCGGAAGTACAGAAGAAAAAAAGACAAAAATGTGAATAGAAAGTAATTTTATTGGTAAAATAGGAAATGTATTATATAGTGGTTAGGAATACCACAAAACACTACCAGGAAGGTAGGATCACTTGCCACAAGCATGAGTGGGGCGAGTGAATTGCGCAGAGTCAGGAAACTAAACAATCATTTTTCCTGATGTAGAAATTGTTTCATTTTGAGAGTCAAAAGCAAAAGCAAGAGATTTGTCTTCAAAATGGCCCACCAAAGGCGAAATCAAAACATAGTGAATGCTGTTATTCACAACATTGCCCTCCTCTAGATTGGCCTTAGGGGGGTGATACTTGCGGAGGAGCTTGGCGTGTACACAAGCAAAAGGGCAACCACTGGAGAGGAGCTTTACAGTGTACTCAGATCCTTGTTTGAAAGTCACCTCTAAAGGGTTAATCCACAGGGAGTCCAGCTTATGTGAGCGCCCACCCACACAGTGTTGGTAGTACAGGACATGGTCACCAACATCAAACTCAGGCAAGGGGGAGCGCCCAGCGTTGTCAGGAGAGAGCTCGCACATCTTAGTCTTATATGTGGAAGTGTAGTCAGTGGCCTGTATATCAATGATGCGGTTGACTAAGTCTTTGATGTGGTTGTCAGGGTTCATGGCCTTATCAGAGGAGAGTAGGGGAACCCCCAAGAGCAACAGAGTGGTGGCTTCATGCTCATACAACATGGCAAAGGGGGAGTACCCTGTGATCCAATGCCTGCTCAGACAATAGGCAAAGAGTGTAGCAGGTAAGTATAGATCCCAATTGGCAGCATCAGAGTAGGTGAGTTTTCTCATAATAGAAACCAGAGTCAAGTTGGCACGCTCAACTGCCCCATTAGTGGAAGGATTATAGGGGGCAGAGAAAGACTGGTGAGTTCCTAGAGCTTCAACAACAGAGGTTACAAGTTTGGCATTGAAGTTGGTTTTGTTGTCTGATAACAGCACTTGAGGCAGCCATGGCGGTAGAAAACATCCTGCAGCAGGAAAGCAGCAGTAGTCTTAGCAGTGATGTCTTTGGTAGGGTGAGCTTCTACCCACTTGCTGAAGTGGTTGACGGCAATCAGGATAAAGCGGCATCCAGAACGTGAGCGGGGGAGAGGGCCTACAGCATCAATGCTAACCGTATGAAAAGTGTGTTGAGGGGGAACCAATTTGAATTTGTGAGAAGCAGCTTGGGGCTCATGGAGTTGGCAGTCATGGCAACTAGCTATGACATCTGGGATCAACAGGCAAAGATTCTCCCAGAAGTAATTCTTCTGAAGCCAGTCAAAGGTCTTGGCAATGCCTCTATGACCAGTCTCTTTATGGGCTTGCAACACCAAGGAGAGGCAAAGACTAGGGCGCACGTATGGTAGGTATTGACCCTGCACCTTCTTGAAGAGTTGGTTGTCACATATGAGGGTGTCTTCAGACAATTTGGACAGGACAAGTCAAACCTCTTCTGTCTCATTTTCCCAGGAAGAAGGGTAGCCAATTAGCTCGTACAGGCAGTCTGCCTCAGCAGGATGTAGGGCAAGAATGGGCATTTGGGACAACCCATTGGCGTTCTGATATTGAATCCCGGGGCAATGGAGCACAGTGAAGTCATAAACTTGCAGGCAAAGGGCCCATCTGGCTAAGCGTCCTTCAGGATCCTTAAGTTGTTGTAACCATTTGAGCAAAGCGTGGTCAGTGACAACAGTGAAATGGGTACCATATACATAGTGGCAGATTTTTTTGACTGCATGCAGCACAGCAAGGCACTCCTTCTCTGTAACACTATAATTATTTTCATGCTTATTTAGCACACAGGAAGTATAGGCTACAGGGTGGTCCACACCTTCATTGTTGAGCTGAGCCAAGATAGCCCCAATAGCAAGGTCACTAGCATCAGTGTAAAAGATGAATTTTTTATCGTAATTGGGGTACACTAAAATGGGCGCTTCTTTGAGTTTCTGCTTTAGAGTCTCAAAGGCCTGCTGTTGGCTGGCGGTCCATTCAAAAGGAACATTACGCAAAAGTTGGACAAGAGGTTTGCTAGTATCAGCAAAATCAGTAATGAATTGCCTATAGTAACCCATCATGCCCAGAAAGACTTGTACTTCTTGGAGGTTGGTGGGCGGAAGCATTTTGTCAATGGCTTCAACCTTCTTGGTCATTGGACAAATCCCTGTTTGGGTTACTTCATGGCCCAGGAATTCAAGGCGTTCTTTGAAGAAAGCACACTTAGAAGGCTTTAACTTGAGGCCAGCTTCTTGGATTTTTATGAACACCTCTTTGAGATGGGCTAGGTGATCAGTGAAAGTTGCGCTGAAGACTGTTATATCATCTAGATAGACTAGGACACACAACAACTTCAAGTCACACAGAATGGAATCCATGGCCCTCTGGAAAGTTGCTGGGGCATTACAGAGCCCTTGCGGCATGCAGGTAGGCTCAAACAATCCTTCTGATGTGATGAGCGCAGCCTTCTGACAGTCTTCAGGAGAGAGGTCAACTTGCCAGTAACCAGACGCCAAATCCATGACAGAGAAAAACTTAGAACCCCCAATGCGTCAAAGAGTGTCATCAATGTGCAGTAAGGGATAGAAATCCTTCTTGGTTAGAGAATTCAACCTATAATAGTCCATCACAATCTGGTGGCCCCCATCCTTTTTCTTTAAGATAAGCAGAGGAGAAGCCCAGGGACTTTGAGAGGGAGCTAGCAGTCCAGCGTCCAGCAGTTGTTTGGACTCTTTAGAAACCTGCTCATCTTCCACTTGGCTGCGGCAGTAGGGCTTAGCACAAAAGGGGGGAGCATCCCCTGTGTCAATCTGATGAATCACATCTTTGGCCAGCCCATAATCAGTGCTATCTTTAGCAAAGATGTCTGATAATTGGTCTAGTAAATCAAGCACCTCTTTTTGTTGTACCAGGGACAACTGAGGGAAGTCTTGGGCAGTGAACAGAGATAGGACTTGAGGCTTGTCTTTGTGTAGGTTAAAGTCTTGAAGCGTTCCAAAAGGGTGAAGGGACAAGATTTCAGGGGCATTTAAAAACTTTCTGTAACCAACAACCTGTCCTCTGGATACAGTCATATGAAGCGCAGTAAGGTTAGCAACTAGTAGTTGAACAGGATCCTTGTGGGAAACGTCCAGAACTCCAGGACAAAGGTAAGGTTTGTTATGCCCTAGCAAAGGAGGGGAGTACAGCTCTAATAAAGTCCGTTCAGGTAGCTCATATGATATCTGGGAGTCTATGATAGCCTGAGAGCCTAGAGGGATGGTGATAGCAGACGTGGCCATGAGAGGGATTCCCTCAGTTGCAGGACAAGCCATGGGAGGACACTTCATGTTGGTGGAATGGGTTTGGTATTTTAGGGTGAAAACCCCAGTGGGGTACTCCAGTGACATGTCTTCAAACATTTACTGGGAACTTTGATTGGCTCTTCAAAGATCAGGGGGACTTTGTACCCTAGGATAGAAAGGTAACCGTCCTTTAGGTTGATGATCTCATTATACTCCCAAAGGAACTGGGTACCAACCAAAAGTTCATAGCTCTCATTTTCTAGAACAACAGCCAGCGCAGCCAACAGGAGTTTACCAAATTGCATTGTCAAGGCGGAGTACACACCAATGGCACGAGTCATGGAGAGACCAGTGTTGCCATAGGATTGATGGTAGTTGAGGTTGGGGGCCAGCTTAAGCTTCTTCATCAGTTTAGAAGAAACAATGTTGACAGGAGAACTGGTGTCCAGGACGGCTTTGATCTTTACTTTTTGGATAGATATCTCTACTCAGGTGGTGGTGCGTCCAAAGGGTGGCAGAACAGCCAAGATATCCTGTGCCTCAGCTAGTTCCTTGTCCCATTTCTCAATCATGCATCTTAGTCCCGGAAAGTCCTTATATACAGTTTGGAGAGGGAGTGAGACAGATACATTCTTGAAAACGGCGTCTGCAACTTCAGCGGCTTCCTCTGATGATTCCACTAATACAGGGGACTGTTTTACCTGAGTAAGATAGGGGCGGGGGACAACTTCTTTAGCCTCAGACAAGGGTTTGGCGGTAGTAGTAGTCTTCCTAGATCGTAGCTTGTAGGGAACTGCAATAGTCTCAGGGACGGCAAGAACAAAATACCTGTATGCATCAAGGTCTTCAACATCAGATTCATCCACGTCAGAATCATCAGAAATGTCATGGAACAGAAGGAGGATAGGAGGAGCCTCATCATTAGCAGGCTCAGAGTCAGTAGCAGGCTGAGGTGTAGAAGGAGACTGGGAAGAATTGTCAACCAAGAGCGTCTCAGCCTCTAGGTTGACTGTTCTTTTCCTGACTGATCCTTGGGATCAGCTCCTTCAACCCGCAGATTGGTGCAGACGCAAGAGTGGTGGCCTATCTGACTGCAGTTGTGGCAACCCTGACGTGAGGAGGATTTTTTGAGTTCATAGTGAGGATCTGAGGGCCGCAAGAAGAAGAGCCAGAGTTGGAAGCGGCACAACTCTCCCAAACAACTGCCCCAGAATGGTTAAGATGCATATCTTGTAGCAGTGTCTTTATACTTTTCATGGAGGACATTATAGCCTTGTGGGCCTTGAAATGAAGGCACAGGAGTTGATTCACCTTGAGGGCCTGGGCGCAGGCCATATACGCTTCATGCGCCGTCAACTGTCTGCTTGTTATTAATTGTTGTCCCTCCATGTAAAATCTGTCTGTGAATTTGTCTAACTCTCTTGGGCTTGAAAGATATGTGCATGAAGGCATCCTTTTTCACCTCCAGGCTAATATCACCACCAAACTTGTCAATCAGGAGCTGTTTCATGTCTTCCCAGGTCTCAATGGTGGGCAGCTCTGGCACAACTACTTCTTGACAGGTTGGGTCTAGACAGGTTAGAATGTGCTCCTTCTTAACCTCATCTGATGCTTGCCTCATGGCAGTCTCATAAATAGTTAAGAAAGCTGCAATAGTTGAGGTTTTGGGATCAGAGACTTGCTTAAAAGTAGGCTTGAAGTGTGCCTCAGGAGCTGGACCGCCATTGCTGCTATCAAGTACATTTATGCGTGGGGAGAACTCAGCTTCAGATTCGGAGGGGGGTTGTCTAGCCCATAGTTGCCAAACACTTTCTTCAAGGGTCGTCAGAGTCTTGGTAGTTCTGGCACCTGTAGTGTTGGCTAGAGTGATTTGTTGTTCAGTAACATATAGGCATTGTCCTTGGGTAGTGCAACAGTGGAGAGCTCAGCCAGCCGCAAAGTAAGGGATGGCCCCACTGACAGGCAGGGAGCAAATCTGTCATTTACCAAATCAATCAGCTCACTCATCTCCTGTATGTCTCTGTCCAAATCAGTCTGATCTTGTTTCAAATGGTCCACCTCATTAGATAGGGCAATCAACTCCCTAGCACAGTGGATTCAAGGAGCCCCTGCCAAACCAGGACAACAGTCATCTTCCTTGTTAACCCTGAGTGGGCTAGCAGCGGCTGTCACTACCTCACGTAAAGCAGCAACTTCTTGCTGTAGTTCAGCAACCTGAGCAGTCAGCGCAAGAACCTGGGGGTCAGGTTGAGGCATTTCAGTAGGACGTCCTTAGCTACAAGTGGAAGCGCGTAATTCTTGGATGGCCTCCCAGATCCTCTGTTCTCTGTCCACCAGATCATCAGCAGGAGGAGAAGGCGGGGCATCAGGTTTGGGAGTAGACAGCTCATTCACCTGACTCTGAAGTTTGGCTATAGAAGCAGAAGTGGTAGCTCTCTCTTGATCAAATTCCGCACTGAGTTCATTTAGACCTTGGGCGGCAAGGTCAGCTATCTGTTGCAATTTCTCAAAGGAATAGGCACTGAACACATTGAGCTGTTGCACTAGGCGTTCAAAGTTGGTAAGATAAGCATTTAGGGTGGAGTCTACTTTAGTTTGCCAGGGTTGTTTCAACTGGTTAAACTCATGTAGCCACTCCCTAACATACTCAGGGATGGACTGGCGCATTTGCTTGATGGAATTGACTAAGCATGTTTGAGAGGTGACCAAATCACGCTGATTGTCAGATACCAGGGAGAACAGGGAATGGATCCATTGTTGGTAGGCGGCAAACTGGTCCCAATGATGGGTAACAGCTGCTTGTAGAGACGAGATCTCTTTAATGTGGAGTCCCAACACCATCTGGTGGTGGGCCAAGGCGGGCTGTACAAAGGATGACAGCAGGTGATAGCAGAACCAGCCGCTGAGAGGAGATGTTGTGGAAACTGAGGAGCCACAATTAACTCATAGTATTTGGCACAGCTAAACTGTAGCTGAAGGCGAGGGATGGCCCTGTCCCAAGCTACCCCAAGGGCTACCGCCATGACTTGTTCCAAGTCAGGGGTACCCATAGGGTAAGCAACTAGGCGGGGACCATTCCCAAGGTTCAGTACAGTAGGGACAATAGGCAGGTTGGTGATGTCTTCCTCAATAGGAGGGCTGGTAATTTCAGGCAAGGTCAACTCCCTAATAGGCGGAGGCAAGGGACCTGAAAACGTAGATGCAAAAGGGATAACCAAGGGGCTTACAGCCCCTGTAGTGAGCACCATTTTTGTTGTGTTCTGAGGTGCGGCACAGACACACAATGGGGAATCCTAACCATAGGATTGGATTTGTACTAAGTCTTGGTTAGATGACAGGGAAGGCAATTGTGTTTACCTTGCGGCCCTGGATGAATAATCTCTTCTAGGCGTGGCTAGAGAGAGGCGCGGAAGTATAGAAGACACAAAGACAAAAATGTGAATAGAAATTAATTTTATTGGTAAAATAGGAAATGGATTATATAGTGGTTAGGAATATCACAAAACACTACCAGGACGGTAGGATCACTTGGCACAAGCATGAGTGGGGCAAGTGAGTTGCACAGAGTCAGGAAACCAAACAATCATTTTTCCTGATGTAGAAATCAGTTCATTTTGAGAGTTGAAAGCAAAAGCAAGAGATTTGTCTTCAAAATGGCCCACCAAAGGCAAAATTGAAACATGGTGAATGCTGTTATTCACGACAATTGGCCTTGTTCTCACGCACCACTGTGCCTCCATGTGTCAAATGCATGTCTTGTAAGAGCGTCTTAATACTCTTCATGGAAGTGAGTGAAGCAGTGTGTGCCTTAAAGTGTAGACATAAAAGCTGGTTCACCTTCAAAGCATTTGAACAAGCTGTGTAGGCTTCCCAGGGAGTTAACTGTTGACTAGTAATTAACTGCTGGCCTTTAATGTAGAAACAATCTGCAAACTTAGCCAGGGACTCCTTGGGTTTGAAAGCAATATGCATAAATGCATCTTTCTTGACTTCTAAACTGAGGTCTCCTCCAAACTCTTCAATAAGGAGGCAATTCATATCCTCCCAGGTGACAATAGAAGAGAGCTTGGGGACCACAACTTCCTGGTAAGTGGGATGGAGGCAGGTAAAGATGTGTTTCTTCTTGAGCTTGTCAGTAGCCCTAGGCATTGCAGTTTTGTAAATGGTCAGAAAAGCAGCAATGGTTGATTTCTTGGGATCAAATATCTTCTTGAAGGCCGGCTTATAATTTGGCTCAATAGACAAGGATGAGGACTGGCTGTTTTCACCAGGGTTGAGGACGTTAATGTGAGGGTTCCCTCAAACTTGGATTCAGCAGTAGGTTGTCTAGCCCAGAGAATTCAAAGGCTTTCCTCTAAAGTGTCCAAGGTAGAGCTATTTTGCCCACTAATGTCTTGGGAAGTTGTGGCAGCAGTCCCAAATTCATCAATCTTAATTTGTTGTACTGCCAAGGTGCCAGCAATCCCATTAACACAGGTAGCCAGGGAGGTGTCCTGAGTGACCAAGGAGGTGACTTGTCCATTTAGAGTCTCTGTAAAGCAGGAGAGGTTTTGGACCTCTCTTTCCAACATGTCTTGCCTATCAGCTACATCATTTGTCACTTTGGCAAGTTGATCTAGAGCACGCGCACAGTAGACCTGTGGTTGACCTTTTAAGCCAGGGCAACAACCATGATTGTCATGAGTGGGAGAATTAACAACTTCACCTTCTTCTTCATCTTCAGATTCAGATGACAAACCTTCAGAATTTGAGAAGCACTGTCTTAAGTACTTGATTTCACCTTGTAAGGTAGCCACCTGATCAGTGAGGGAGGCAATAAAAGGGTCAGGCATAGGTTTGACTGGAGGAGGAGGCTGCACAAAAGCTTGGCATCTAGTGGTAGCCTTGAGCTTAGTGATGGCCTCCCATACTTTGGTTTCAAAATCAGAAGGGGTCCCAACAGGAGGAGCGGAAGAGTCACCTCAATAGAGGCCACCCAATTGTCCACATAAGCTTGCACTTGGTATAGAGTGTCACCTAGTGCAGCCTTATCTAGACCATATTGATGCTGCAGGTGGCGGCCCCAAGTATTGACATGAGCTCCTATCAATTCAAGTTGCAAGTTGACATGTTTCCTGAATTGATTGAGTTCACTAACCAGAGTCTCAAATGCTGCCAATGGTTAAGCAGAAAAGCCTCAATTTGCTCACGCCAGGCTGCCTGATGTTCATCCAATTTGCATAGTCAATCCTTTATGTATCCAGGGAGCAAGGAACAAAGGGAGTTCAGAGAGGCAGTAAAATACTTCTATGATGCCAACGAGTCACACTGGTTGTCAGAAATACAAGCAAAGAGACTGTGTGCCCATTCCTGGTAGGCCATATTTTGAGTGTGGTTATTTGAGACGGCGGAGGCTACAGCATCTAACAGTTGATTTTGGGATCCCAAAGCAAGTTGATGGTGGACTAGGGCAGGTTGGATGAACTGGTTACCAACACGCCAATAGTATCCATAGATTCCATCAACGCAGGGGGAAGACCAAAGTACAAAAGGAAGAAGACAGGTCTTTGGAGGCGTACCCAGGACAGAGGCCAGGGATAGAGTGCATGGCTACCGTGCCAGAAGTGAAGAAGGGAGCGGGCGGCAGCACAGGCTTGCTCATAGTTGAGAGAGAAAGCAGGAAGGGGGCCACAAGGGCCCAGGAGACAGAACCAATACCATAGGATTTTCAGGAGCATTGGTAATGTCTTCTTCTAGAGGGGGACTAGAAACTTTAGGTTGATCTGATACTTCAGAAACAAAGGGAGAGGGACCAGAGAATGCGCGTGAGAACAGGGTAACCAAGGGGCTTGTAGCCCCTATAGTGAGCACCATTTTGTTGTGTTTGGCTCCAGGGGACACCATCCTGGAGGACACGGCGGGAAATCTTTATTACAAAAGATTTTAGGTTTGAAGCTAGGCTTGAGTTAGCCTTCAGGACAAAATTAAGGGCATCTACCTTAATTTCCTGGAAAACAAGTTGTAAAAGTCCTTTTGGCAGAAAGGAAAGGAAAAGCTTGAAGATTATAAAAGCCAATGCAAATGTAGATAAACTTGTCTTTATTAGATTAATGATTCTACTTTAAATAGTTGACAAGAAGTGGGGAACACTCAATAGGCAGACAGAGTGGCTGAGGGGGTCACACTGGGATGAGGTCATACCAGGATCAACCACAGACAGGTACAATAATCCAGAATGGGTGGATATTGAACCAGACCCATTTATGGAAGGCAAGGAATTTCCAAACTCAAAGGCAAAACCAGTCAAATCTTTGCAACTATCAGTATTCAAAGGGCAAATTGAAATAGCATTAATACCACAATTTACAACAGTGAGGGTGATATACATCACCCCAAATATCTGAGTGGAAGTGGATTCATTGGCAACAACAGATTCTTGCGGGCAGTCAGACACAGGGTAAGGGGCGGAGTCATTGGGATCAAATACGCGGACAGGTAGTTATACTTGTTGCAGAATAACAGGGGAGGTATAATGATTTTGTGGCCTTCCCTGTAAACAGTATTGGTCTCTCTAGTTCTAGCTTCAGGGTTGTGGATTAGGATTTCCTCTAGAGTAAACTCCAAATATTCTGAGTTGGGTGGGTACTCAGTGAAATAGACTGGGCCAAAGGGAGCTCCTGGTGGACGGTAAAGGCTGGGCGGCTGGTCTGCGGTTTCTTGGGGTAGGTGAGTGTGGGGTGTGGAACTGCAAGACGTAGGCTGTAAATGAAGTAAAACTAATAAAAAATAAGGTATGATCTGGTTAAAACAAAGGTTCATGTCACTTTATTGCAAGAATGGCAATGGACATCTTCCTGGTGGCCCAGGGTATAAGTATGCCCATCTGTCATGGTAAACCTTTCACAAATTCCTTTGGCCTGGGTTTTCCTGTTTTTCAGGACTTCCCTGTCCTTGGTGGCATCCATTGTAGGAGTTATTCCATTGGCTGGCTTGAACTTAGAATTCTCAAATTTCCTAGTTGGGTTGTGGGGTCAGCCATCTCTGTGTGGCCTGCATTCTATGGGAAGTTTCTCTGTTTCCCCTTCCGTGTGGGCCTGAGTTATTTTGGGATCTATGATTGGACCCGCCCGCTGAATGGTCAAGTTAACAGGAACCTTTAGTATGGGAAGTGTTGGTGTAGGTGAATTAGATTCATCAAGCTTCAAAGGATTTTCTGAAGTCAAATCCTGCTCTGGTTTGAGCCCAAAAAACTGTGGGCTGGCGGCCTGCGGGGGTCAGTGTTCAAATCCCATAGTTGAGGCTTTTCAATAAGCATAGTCAACAGGATTTTGTCACTTTTGACACAGATTAAAGGCAGTACAAGTAGCTGACTCCTGTAGAGTGGCAATTAACCATGAGACAGTACCCTTCTCTGTGAGAATGGGGAACTTCCAGGTCAAGCTCTCTGGGCCAATCATGTCAGGGCTCAGCCACAATGTAATTGCTGGCCTTGACTGGCTTTGTCACAATTGTCCCTACATTGACTGGGATACATCTGTTATCACTCTTAATAGAAATGGGGTGGGTTTTCATATCTATCCTATCAAAATGATCAATTTACTCCACAATACTGTCTTTTTCATAATAACAGAAACAGGCTAATATGATTTCAAGGGGGAAAACTAGACTTTAACCAATGCTCAGTTGAATTTATCTGCGCTAAACCACATGTGTCTCCTCTCTTGGCCTCTTCATCACCACCAGCGCTTGCTGCACTCCTCAAGGAGTACAAGGATGTATTCAGTGAAACACTCAAACAACTACCTCCGCCCCAAGAGATTCAGTATGTTTTACAACTTCAAGGGTTGTTACCCAAAGCACATTGCTTATATTGTCTTACACCAAAAGAAGATGAGACCCTCCGCCAGTACCTTGTGGATGCACTTGACAAGGGCTTCATTTTCCCCTTGCTCTCTCCATACGGGGTGGCTGTCTTCTTTGTAGCCAAAAAGGACGGGTCCCTTTGCCTAGTCACAGATTACTGTGCTCTAAATGAGGTGACAGTTAAGAATTAGTACCCCCTGCTGTTGATTGACAACTTGTATGACACACTTGTGGGTGAAAAGATCTTTAGCAAGATCAATCTCACTGCGAGGTACAGCCAGGTTTGCATTGCACCAAGGGATGAAGCAAAAACCACCTTCCAAACACGCTACAGGTTATTTGAGTGGCAGGTTATGAACTTTGGAATAATCAATGCTCATTCCACCTTTGCCATGTTGATGAGCAAAGCATTTGGGGAATCATTTCTGAAATGTGTGGTTGTGTACCTTGACAACATTATTGTCTTTAGTCAAGATTAAACCACACATCTCCAACATCTGTGTGCTGCACTTGACATCCTTTGTAAGAATCAACTAAAAGCTAAATCCTTCAAATGCAAGTTCCTCAAGTCAGAGCTCTTGTTCCTTTGGCACATCATCTCTGCCCAAGGGATAAAGCCCAAACCTGCCAAAATCAAGGCAATCACCAGCATGCCGCCTCCCACCAATGTGGGCCAGGTATGTACCTTCTTAGGCATGGTTGCCTATGTTTTCAAGTTAATTCCCAATTGCAGAGAACTAATTGCACCTTTCACCAAGCTCCTAAACACTAAACAGTGCTTCCATTGGACTCCTGTCAGGGATCAAGCCTTTGAGATGTTGAAGAAAAGACTTACAACTGCGCCTGTATTGTAGTTTCCCAATTGGAACTGCCAGTACAAAATTGAGACTAACACCTCTGACAGGGCCATAGGGGGTGTACTACGGGTAGAAACTAACAAAGGCATCATCCTATCTGTTGCATATGATTCCAGGAAACTTACTGACTCAGAACAATGTTACCCTATACATGATAAAGAGTTAGCAGCAATTTTGCACTGCGTTGAGAAATGAGTATATTACCTGGAAGGGGCTACCTTTCCACCCTGTGTCCTGACAGATCATAAGTCACTCCAGTACTTCAACACCCAGTCCTACTTGACACATTGCCAAGAAGGCTTGATCAAGATTCTATCCCCCTACCAGTTGCACATTGAGTACAAGCCTGGGAAGGAACTTGTCACAGCTGGCGCCCTCTCACGTCTCTACATAGTGTTCATCACCAGGGATGATAGCTTGGATCCAGATTGACCAATGTTGTACCTCTGTCCTGAAGCAACTTGTTATGAAGGCCTTAACTCAGTAATCATCTCCAAGCTGAAGGACAACAAAACCCAGTTCACTACTGATGCTGGCAACTTCTGCCGCCAGGTGGAGACAGGTGAGAAGATGCTTTACATTCCCATCACACAACAAGGCAACACAATATTGTATAGCCACTGTACCTTGGGTAACATCAGAGGGCGCTACCTCTTTGAGATCATGAAACAAAAGGTTTGGTGGCTGTGTATGAGCCAAGATATATTGTATCTCCTCAAAATGTGTGTGCTGTGCAAAAAGAACATGTCTAAACCTGCACCCCCAAGTCTGTCTTGCCCATTAAGGCCATGGAACCCTTCAAACAGTGGGCCCTTGATGTTGTTGGGTCCCTCCCTAAAGACATAGTGGGGAAGAAATACATCATAACTGCCATCAACTACTTAACTTGTTGGCCAGTAGCTTGGGCAACAACTAATCACACCACCACCTGCTTCATTGGCAAGGAAATTGTGGCCCGCTTTGGGCAACCCAAGCGTCTCATCACAGATGGTAGCCCCAAACTTGTTGGGCAGGTCATGAAGGAGTACTGCTCCAAGAATGCCCTCCAATAGATAGTCACCACCCCCTATCATCTGCAAGCCAATTGACGGGTAGAGCAATTAAATGGCTCACTGGTTCAACTGATTGCCAAGCTCTCATAGGAGCACCCCAATACCGTGTGGACTGAACACTTGCCCACTGCTCTACCTATTTTACAAGCAAGAATTAACAGAGGCACCAGGTTCAGTCCCAGCGCTTTGTCCTTTAGAATTCCTGGCAGTCTGACAGGAGTTGAACAGGGGAAGTTATGGTCTACAGTTCCCAGAAAGCCCCCTGTCAACGACTCCATCCCTAAACCAGTGGCATGCCAAAGTCTGAGAAATCAAACACAAACAAATTGAAGAAGGAACAAAGCACCTAGAAGCCAGATACACTATAGGTGACCTTGCCCATCTCTCAACCCCAATTTGCCAAGTTAGAACCCAACCACCTAGGACCCTTCAAGATAGCTGTGATCTATGAAAATCACACCTATCAGCTTGAAGATGCCCAAGGGAATACCAAGAAGCTCCACCATGATTGCTTGTGCCCCTGCCGCACCATCCCCACACAAAGGTTGTTTGTGCAGACCTTCACAGATCTTCCACAGACTCTGATCCTGGTGTCTGACAACAAGCAGGGGACAAGGGGTTGTTGCAACCAAGTTTACAGACTTGCCTACCAATGTATCTTACAATACACAGAGGGTGGTCAACAAGTTGCTCTTGATGTATCTAACAACATGGGTCATTCTGATAGCAATATCAAATTGTGGGCACTTCTTCCTAATTAGGAGCGCTACCAATTTGATCTGCTGATCCTGCACAAGTTATTCCTTGGCTTCAATCTTTACATAGAGCGCGCCACCATGCCACCCCCTTGTGGCCCAGTGGCTTTCCCATATTGTATATTAGTTGTACTATTCTGCAATAAACAATACCTTATTCTTATTATTCCTATCCTTTATATTAGACTTTTGTCTTCCCTAATTCAAATACTGAATCCTCATTGGTTCAGATGCAAATAGCAGGGCCCATTCCAGGCCCCAAAAGCTACGCCTAAGCCTTGGCTGGGCCTGAGAAGGCTAATTCTAGCAGCCCAATAAACCCAGTTCAAGCCCACCCTCCTTCAAGTAAAGTCAGGGTTCCCAATTGGGAACTCCTTTTAATCAAGTTTTTTGCCTCAGGAATGCCTGTCAAGCAAGTCCCAAAATGGTAATCAAATTAGAAAAGACCCCAATGATACCTGCAGCCAAACCTTCCAGAACTAACTTTCAGCCAAGCCAGATGGACCACCAAAAAGCCAAACAACTGTTCCTGAAAACCCCAAAAATGACCATGAAGCAGCCAACCAAAAAGCAAAGCCTGATATGCCAAGCCTTGCCACACAGTTAGCACCAGAAAAATGCCCAAAGGCACTTGCATGTGAGTAATTATATAAATCAGAAGCACCTGAAAAAGTTCTGTATTGTCATCCTTACCAATAAAGTTGTTATGAACCTTTGGTTCACCAATCTTTTTCATACTTATTTTTGATAATCTTCCATCTGCAAACACCAAAGCATCAGTAACCAACCACAGGGATAGGTAGCCAGACTCCAGTTGTCAAACCCAAATCCTTTGACTACTACCGCCCACCCAAAGCTCCATTTGGCCCTGTGCATTTCACTTAGTATCCCCCAAACCCTGACCACAAACCCTGGACCTTGGAAGACTTGCAGTGGTACACCTGCCCAAACACCCCCAAGGAACCCTATCAAATTGTCCATGATGGCAAAGCAATTGCCATCTACCCTTTGATCTTTAACAGGAAGTACAAAAAATTTGCTACCTAATTGGTCCCCATGGAACCGCCCCCAACACCCAAACCAACCATTTCAACCCCCCACTTCTGATGCCATTAGCCAGAGTAGTCAATTCCTGAGAGTGCTTTATCTGGCACTCAAAGGGTTGATTGATTCTGCCTTGCCAGCGGCTGGGCCCTGGGCTGTGACTGGGAAGGCCCTTTCCTACCTGGTAAAGTTAGGTCTCATCATCTGGTGGGCCATGTCAGTACCTACTTTGACTCATCCCTTACCTGCTGGAGCTCCACGGTACTTCTGGTATCCTGACAACAGGGCAAA
The DNA here is from genome assembly GCA_014839935.2 of Entomophthora muscae. Lineage (NCBI taxonomy): Eukaryota > Fungi > Entomophthoromycota > Entomophthoromycetes > Entomophthorales > Entomophthoraceae > Entomophthora > Entomophthora muscae. Next base: position 3,611 of record QTSX02001134.1, on the reverse strand, counting down.
AGTACAGGATACAGAGTCAGTGTATAGTAGTCAGTTGGATACCAGATATACAATATATACTTTGGGAAGGATTTTGTTGGAAGTTGGTAACAAGACAACAGAGTTGGAAAAGGGTTGTCAGATGTATGGGTGTATGTTAATCATTTGAAATCCAGAAAGGCATTGTATATAGAGGAAGGGGAAGAGATAATTCAGAATCAATAAGGGCATATAGCAGACTTATGGTTCCTAGATTCCTTTATATTAACAGGGCTGAAAACACAAGCTCAACATCTGTTTATAGCTTACATGAGCTATTATAGTTTGTACAGACCCAAGGTCTGCACCTTTGCAAAGGCAGTTGACAAGTAACTTATCCAAGTTAAAGGAGAAACAACATTATTTAGTCTAAAATAAAAGGTCTCTAATTTAATGCATAAGTTAGTTGAAGATTATATAGAATTTGTGAGATGATAGCCACTGAAATGTTGATCAACAATATGGAATATTGATGATAAATAAAGTTGGTTTCTACAGTTTCATGTGGAGATTAAAACTGACAAGAGTAGTTTTAAGCTAGATCAGCAGCTTCAGTTGGCAACTGGTTGTTCCAAAGACATTTGTGGCAAATTGGGCATAATCTGGACAGATTATGGGACAGACAGCTTAACAGATCAATTATACTTCATCTGAGCAACTGATATGACATATTGAATGAAATGCCAGCATTTTTTGACCTATAGACATGTCTGGCCAACAGATAAATCCTGTAGCTTTGTACAGACAACAGTTAATGCCTATAGCATTATATGGCCAACAGGTAAGATCTATGGCCTCCTATGGCTACCAGGTAGCTGGTAAATAGATTTATAGCTCATATCTATTTTACCACAGGCAGCTTAAGCATCTTAGAACCAGGAATAGTATAGTAGAAGATGTAGAGAGAAACTGTTGAATCAAGAGTGATTTTTAGGTGTAAATTAGAGTAGGAATCCAACAGATAGAGCATGTAGAGAAATAAGCCAGGGCCGTCAAGGAATTCACAGCCGCTTTGATCATTACAGAGACCAACTTATTGAGAACGTGGGGGAAAATCCACAGTAGAGAAATTTTTTGGTAAATTTTTCTTTATTTGATGGTGATTAAGCTATCTAGAAACAAGTTTCTAGCATGTGTTTTGGGAAAGTTTTAAGGGAACTTGAGTTGGGGAGGGTGGGGGAGTGGCAAATTTTGATTGGTCAGTGAAGATATTTTCAATCATTGATGGCTTGATGTTGGGATTTGAGTTGATGACATTGTAATTTGGAAAATTTGGTGACAATCCAGTAGATTGCTACACTCCTTTGGCAATAAATAGTGTGATGGTCCACATTTTGGGCAGTTTTTCAGGCGGGGCTAATGTTGGCCAAGAGAAAGTCAAGTGGTTTTGAGACAGGTAGAGGCCTAGTAGGGAACATTGGCTGCTAGGGAGCTGGTTAGTTGTCCTCACCCAGTAGTGAATGTTGGCTGCTAGGAATGAGGAATGTGATAGTCCATCAGGGAACAATGGCTGCTATGGGCTAGTTAGCTGTCTCCACCCAGAAGAAAAAATTGGCTGCTTGGGGTGGGGAGAAATCTAGCCTGGTGGGTAACATGAGCTTTCAGGGAAGGGAGGAGCTGAGATAGCTCTACGTGCCCTTGTGCACTTATAGGAGGTCTGTGAGCAAGCACCTTACCTAGCAGACTGATAAGGTGTCCTTTTCTGTGTTTCTATTGTGTCCTGAGGTGCAGCACAGACACACAACAGGAAATCCTAACCTTAGGATTGGATTTGTACTAAGTCTTGGTTAGTTGGCAGGAAAGGCTATTGGATTACCTTGTGGCCATGAATGATAAATCTCTACTAGTTGTGGCTAGAGAGAGGTGCCAAAGTACTTGGAAACACAAAGATAGAAATGTGAATAGAAATTAAATTTTATTGGGTATACAGATTGGGATTATATATTGTTTAATGATACCACAAAACAATACTATGTCAGTAGGATCACTTGCCACAAGCATGAGTGGGGCAAGTGAGTTGTGCAAAATCAGGAAACCAAACAGTTGAATTCCTCAGTTTGAAAACAGACTCATTTTAAGGAGCAAAAGCGAGGGACTTGTCCTCAAAATAACCCAACAAAGGCAAAATCAAAACAGTGTGAATAGCAGCATTCACAACATTGCCCCTCTCTAGATTGGCCTTAGGGGGCAGTACTTGCAGAGAAACTTGACATGCACTTGGGCAAATGAATGAACACTAGAGAGGAGTTTCACGGTGTACTCTGACCCTTGTTTGAAGGTTACTTCTAAAGGCCCAACTCACAACATATCTAGCTTGTGAGTGCATCCTCCTACTCTATGCTGATAATAGAAAACATGATCTCCAATGCTAAACTCAGGCAAGGGAGAACGTCCAGAATTGTCAGGAGAGAGCTCAAGCATCTTGGTCTCATACACAGAGGTATACACAGTGGCCTGTTTGTCAATTATGCGGTTGACTAAGTTTTTGATGTGGGCATTAGGGTTCATGACCTTGTCAGAGGAGATTAGGGGGGCCCCAGGAGCAACAGAGTGGTGGTCTTCCGCCCATACATCATAGCAAAGAGAGATATACTGTGACACAATGTTTGCTGAGGCAATAGGCAAAAGAGCAGCAGGTTAGTATAGATCCCAGTTTGCAGCATTGGAGTAAGGGAGATTTCTCATGATGAGAAAATCAAGGTCAAATTAGCACACTCTACAGCCCCTTTAGTGAAAGGCTTATAGGGAGCTGAGAAGAATTGATGAGATCCTAGAGCTTTGACAACAGAAGTCACCAACTTAGCATTGAAGTTAGTTCCATTTTCTGACAACAACACTTGAGGGCAGCCATGGCAATAGAATACATCTTGCAGAAGGAAGTCCGCAACTGTCTTAGCAGTGATATTCTTAGTGGGCAAGCTTCCACCCATTTGCTGAAATAATCATCAGCAATCAGTATAAAGGGGCAACCTGAGCAAGAGCGGGTTAGAGGCCCTACAGCGCCAATACTGACCGTGTGAAAGGCATGCTGTGGAGGGACTAATTTAAACTTGTGTGAGGCAGCTCAAGGACGCTGTAGCTGAAAGTCATGACAACTAGCAATGACATATGAAATCAGAAGGTGGAGGTTCTCCCATTAATAGTTCTTCTGGAGCCAATCATAAGTCTTGACAATGCCTCCATGTCCAGTCTCCTTATGAGCTTAAAGAACCAACAAAAGCAAAGACTAGGTTGTAATTAAGGTAGGTATTGGTCTTGTACTTTTTTGAAAAGCTGTTTATTGCAAATGAGTGTGTCTTCAGATAGTTTGGACAAGTAGTTTGAATCTATTCAGTCTTGTTTCCCAGAAAGAAGGATATCTGATTAGTTCATATAATTGATCAGCTTCATCAGGGTGTATAGCAAGGATAGGCATTTGGGATAGCTCATCTGTGTTCTGGTGTTGGATCCTGGGACAATGTAGTGCTGTGAAGTCATAGCCCTGCAGGAAAAGGGCTCATCTAGCTAGTTGTCCTTTTGGTTCTTTGAGCTGCTGCTGCCACTTGAGAAAAGTGTGGTCAGTGACCACAGTAAAATGAGTGCCATAAACATAA
>QTSX02001133.1:0-24778 GCA_014839935.2 Entomophthora muscae | reverse complement strand
GTGTTGACATTATGTCTGTTCCTTTTTAATTTTGCAATTCTGACTTAATAATTCACTATGAAAAATTAACTTAGTTTTGGAAATGCCCGATTCCAGCGGATAAATACCAAAATAATGTTGACTTACTGAATGTCAACAAATTGTTGACATTCAGTAAGTTGACTTGCGGAATGAGTTAATTCTGGCCGTTGCCGCACGCTGTACAACTTCAAGGATTGTTACCTAAAGCACAACCATTATACTGTTTTACACCAAAGGAAGATGAGACCCTCTGCCAGCACCTTGTGGACGCGCTTGATAAAGGCTTCATTTGCCCCTTGCTCTCTCCATACAGGGCAGCTGTCTTCTTTGTAGCCAATAAGGACAGGTCCCTTTGCCTGGTCACAGACTACTGCGCCCTAAATGAGGTGACAGTTAAGAATAATTACCCCCTGCTGCTGATTGACAACCTGTTTGATACACTTGCAGGTGCAAAGGTCTTTATCAAGATTGATCTCACTGCGGGGTACAACCAGGTCCGCATTGCACCAGGGGATGAGGCAAAAACTGCCTTCTGCATGCGCTACAGGTTGTTTGAGTGTTGGGTCATGAACTTTGGGATGACCAACGTTCCTTCCACCTTTGCCATGTTGATGAACAAAGAATTTGAGGAACTGATTGGAAAGTGTGTGGTTGTGTACCTTGACAACATTATTGTCTTCAGTCAAGATCAAACCATGCACCTCCAACACCTCTGTGCTGTCCTCGATTCCCTTTGGAAAAACCAGCTAAAAGCTAAACCCTCCAAATGCGAGTTCCTCAAGTTGGAGCTGTTATTCCTTGGGCACACCATCTCTGCCCAGGGGATAAAGCCTGACCCTGCCAAAATCAAGGCAATCACCAGCATGCCGCCCCCACTGATGTGGGCCAGGTGCAAACATTCTTAGGCATGGTTGCCTATGTGCGCAAGTTCACTCCCAATTGCAGGGAACTAATTGCACCTCTCACTGAGCTCCTCAATAGCAAACAGCGCTTCCATTGGACCCCTGTCAGAGATCAAGCCTTCAAGACGCTGAAGCAAAGACTCACAACAGCCCCAGTACTGAAGTTCCCCAATCAAAACCGTCAGTACAAACTTGAGACTGATGCCTTTGACAGGGCCATAGGGGGCGTGCTAAGGGTAGAAACTGACAATGGCGTCTTCCTCCCCATGGCATACAAGTCCAGGAAACTTACCAACTTGGAACAATGTTATCCCATCCACAATAAAGAATTGGCAGCAATTGTGCACTGCGTTGAGAAGTGGCGCTATTACCTGGAAGGTGCTACCTTCCCACCCCACGTTCTGACAGACCACAAGTCACTTCATTACTTCAACATGCAGTCCCACTTGACACGCTGCCAGGCAGGATGGGTTGAGTGTCTTTCCCCTTACCAGTTGCGCATTGAGTACAAGCCTGGGAAGGAACTTGTCACAGCTGACGCCCTTTTGTGACTCTACGTAGCGTCCATCACTGGGGACAATGGTTTGGATCCAGATTGGCCCATGCTCTACCTCTGCCCTGAGGTGACTTGCTACAAGGGCCTTAACTTGGTAACCATCTCCAAGCTGAAGGACAACAAAAGTCAGTTCACCACCAATGCTGATAACGTCTGTTGTTGGGCAGAGACAGATGAAAAGACACATTAAATTCCCACCATGCAACAAGGTGACATAATTTTGCACTACCACTAAACCCTGGGTCACATCAGAGGGCGTAACCTCTTTGAGATCATGAAACAAAAAGTTTGGTGGCCGCGCATGCGTCAAGACATATTGGACCTCCTCAAAACGTGTGTGCTGTGCAAAAAGAACACGTCCAAACCTGCACCCCCCAATTCTGTCCTGCCCATCAAAGCCATGGAACTCTCCGAGCAGCGGGCTCTTGACATTGTGGGGCCACTCCCCAAAGACAGACTGGGAAAGAAGTACATTATCACTGCCATCAACTACTTAACTTGCTGGCCAGTGGCCTGGGCAACAACTAACCACACTGCCACCATCATCACCTGCTTTATTGGCAAGGAAATTGTGGCCTGCTTTGGGCAACCCAAACGTCTCATCACAGATGGCGGCCCCAAACTTGTTGGACATGTCATGAAGGCATACTGTGCCAAGAACACCCTCCAACATATAGTTACAATCCTCTACCATCCTCAAGCCAATGGACGCGTGGAACAGTTAAATGGCTCACTGGTTCAACTGATTGCCAAGCTTTCACAAGAGCACCCTAACACTGCATGGACTGAACACCTGCCCACTGTTCTACTTATCCTGCAAGCAAGAATCAACAGGGTCACAGGGGCACAGGGTTCATCCCCAGCACCCTGGCCTTTGGGACGCCTGACAGTCTGACAGGAGTTGAACAGGGAAAGCTACAGTCCAAGGTTCCCGACAAGCCCCCTAGTAACAACCCCATCCCTAGATCAATGGCGTGCCAAAGCCTGGGAAATCAAACACTTGTGGATTGAAGGAGGGACAAAGCATCTCAAAGCTAGATACACCGTAGGTGACCCTGTCTACACCCTCAATCCCAATTCTGCCAAGTTGGAACCCAACCACCTAGGGCCCTTCAAGATAGCCGCTGTCTATGACAATCATACCTATCAACTCAAAGACACCCAAGGATATACCAAGAAGCTTCACCATGATTGCTTGCGCCCCTCCTGCGCCATCCCCACACAAAGGCTGTTCATGTGGACCTTTCCAGACCTTCTACAGACTCCGGTCTTGGTGTCTGACAACAAGCAGGGGGCAAGGGGGGTGTTGCAACTGAGCTTCCAGACTTGCCTGCTAATGTATCTAACAACATGGATTAATCTGATGGCAATATTGAATGGCGGGTACTTCATCCTAATTAGGAGCGCTACCAATTCAACTTGCTGATCCCCGCACGAGTTATTCCTCAGCTTTGAACCTTACATGGAACTTCCCACTATGCCACCCCCCTTGTGGCCTTGTGGCCTTCCCCATATGGCTTATTAATCACAATATTCTACAGTAAACAATACATTATTCTTATTATTCTGTCCTTTCTATTGGACTGTTGTCTTCCCCAATTCCAAATACGGAATCCTCATTGGTTCAGTTGCAACAAGAAAAATTTAGAGTCACTACTATGAACCTTTTTCCAGAAGTAATAAGGAATGTCTTGTTGCCTCTGGGATGCAGGCCCAGTCAGTTTGTTACTTCTGATAGCCACAAAAAAGCCTTCAGGGCTGCAGGCTACACTAAAGCCACAGGTTCTCATGTAATTTCCTAATGTTGGGATACTTAGGATATCATCTTGGTAGATGATAAAACACCACAGTCTGCAGGTTTCTGACAATAGCAAAAATGACATATTCTCTCTGGGACAGAGATAAAATGATAGAATATAATGATGTTCCACTCAGTAATAGGTGGGGATTTAGCACTAAGGGTAAAGTGGTAAATGTTGTCAATTAAGTGAATAAAGCTATAGATGGAAAGGAGTAGAGAAGTTATTGTAGTGATCACTTATAATAGACTTTCTCATGGTGACATCAGGGGATGAACTCCGTCAACAGCGCCCATATCAACACTAAAATTTTTGACAGTGGCCATGTCAACGCTTTTAATGTTGACACTATAGCAAAGTGACAACCCGGTTTTACATAATGTCGTCTCCTGGATGTCAACACTTTTTTAAGTAACAGCACACTTTACCCTGAACATTTTTAATATAAAAAATATATTTTTAACTACTTTATTATAAAAAACTACCCCAGAGAGTTCAAAAATGCAATAAAAAATTACTAAAAGTAATAAGAATAAGGAGATATAAGCAACTATTTTTTAATTTACTATGTGAATTACACTTTTCATTATAAAATTATTTTTTATTCCCATAAAAATTAAAATCCCAATGAACCAAAAATAAAGATATTTTATATATCATACTAACTACAAAATATAAGAAAATTTTAGTTTAAATTTATTATACTTTATATAAGCACAACTGAAAATATCTCATGTCTTAAGAATAAATTAATAAAATATAAGATATTTCTTACAAAACCACATTGAAACTGCATCTGAAACTTGCTATTTATACCTAAAAAGATTAGTACTATCCAAAAAAATTAAAAATATAAAAATCCAAAAGTAAAAACAATACAGGCAAAGCAAAGCAAAGTTTATTAGGCTAATTAAATCCACCAGCAAAAGCAGTTGCAATATCTTCAAGGTATTTTTTGATCTCCGCCACCTTGTACTTCTTCTTCACCACCTTTTGCACTGCCTCCTGGTACTCCTGCTTTTTACTCTTCTTTTTCTTGGGGGCCACCTGGTTGGCCAGGTTGTAAAACTTGGAGACATTTCTGGCCTGCTCCTCCTGTAGCTTGGCAAAGAACTTGTTGTATTTGGGGTTGGACCCAAACTTGGCCTTCAAGTGCTTATGCCAAACCTCAAGGCTGGAGGTGGTCTTCATCTCCCCCTTGAGGCAGGTGCTCTGGCAATTCCAGGGGGCAGTGGCCCCGCTCTTTTCTCTCCGGGCAGTCACCTTCTTTCCTACCCATTGCTTTTCAAAGTACTCAAGGTAACCCTTGAAAATGGTGGAGTGCTTCTTCAAGTAAGCATCCTCCAGGAGGGCCTCAAAGCCAAGCCCAGTATACTCTGGCCGCAAAAAAGCCAAGGCAGCAAACTGGGTGATGGCAAAGCGGCACTTCCCTTTGCCATCATTAAGATACTTGTCAAAAAGCTCCTTCTCTCTCTTGAGATTCTTGATGAGGGCCTGCCTAAAATGAAAGAAGCAGCCCTATACTTATCCATTGAAGGTGGCCTCAAAGACTTCTAACTGAGCTTGCCCAAAGTCCATTATGATCACCTTTGGCCCAAGTGAGCGTGCATGAGCTAGCTGTTTAGCAGCTAGGGCAGACTCATCCTTCTCAGTGGAGGAAGGGTTTGCTCTGGTGGCGTGGGTGAGAGGGGGAGCTTATTGATAGGAAGGGAGCTCAAAGCATCCTGGACAATTTTGAATGCTCTGGTGTAGACTTTTATCTTGACACCAGGTAGGAGAAAGGGTGGCACTCTTGGACAGGGGGTTTGAGGCTTGGCGCCTATCACTAACAAACTTAACCAACTGGGTGTGAGTTGGCACCCTCTTCAGATTGGTGAGGAAGAGGTGCTTACAGAAAAACATGGCCAGCTGGGTGGGGGAAAGGTCCTTGGAGGTAGGCATGATCTGCACAAGGTACCATTTGAGAAAGTGGCAATGGTTGTGTTGGGCATCACACAAGTTGCTTCACCCTTGATGGTCTGTACCAAGTCCCAGTGCTCAGTATTGAGCTTCACTGGGCAGGAGCGGTCCTTGCAGGTATGGTGCCAGCTCTTGAAGCCTCGGTTGGCATTATTGCATGAGAAGATGTTACTGTTGGCCACAATGGCTGGCCCACCTTTGACACTCATGATGAGAAAAAACTTTGGTAGGGAAGAAGGACTCTTAAACTTCCTGTCAACACTGCAGATATTGTGGGCCACAAGAGGGTCCCAAGGGCCAGCAGGAGCATGGTGGAAGCCAGGGAAGTAATTGGGGTGGGGCTTGGTATCATCCCCAGATAAACTTGAAGGGGGGGTTTGGTGGTGGTGGGGAAGCAGAAGGGGGCTTATCTTGGTGCTCCTCATGTGCAGGAGACTTATCCTTGGGTGGGGTCTTTTTGGCCTGGTGCTGCTTCTTGGTTGGCTCCTCATCTGAAGCCAAGTTGTAGAAACTGTGATCTGTAAGGGAACCATCAGTTTCCTCTCCCCCAGTGGAGTGAGTGGGGCTCTTCTCAGTAGAGGGCTCAGGGTAGGCTTTGGGGGAGGGCTTGAGAGTGGCCTTCTTTAATGAGACAGGCTTCTTCTTGGTGGCTTTGGTGAGCTTAGAGAGACGCTTGGTTACTTTAGGCTGCTTAGAGGTGTTCTTGTCCTAAAATAATAACTAAAAGAGTTTAAAATAAAGCAATTTATTTAAAAAACAAACAAAACAACTTAAAAATATAATATATAAAAAGGAAACTTTATATGGCTTTTATTGGCATTTAAAAGGTAAAAAATACTTGTATTCTTTTATTTTATTAAAGTTATAAATAACAAGTTAAAAGTTAAAATATTTATGTGAAAGTATTAGCTTTATAAATAGATTTTATTTTAAAAATTAGAAAATATGAAAAAGAAAAGTTACAAATACAACATGTTAAAATTTCAGATGATTTTATTATGTAAAACATTAAGCTTTATATGTGAGAAATGAAAAGTGTCGACATTATGAGTGATGATTAGTAAAAAAAGCTGAATTCTCACTGTCAATTAGAAAAATTGTAGACATTATTTTTGACAACATTGTCACTGTTGACATTTTGTTTGAAGATTTACTATGAAAAAACATAGTACACTTAATTAAATTTACACGGACTAGCAAATATTAGCCATTTTCTGTGTATTTTTGCTCACATAATAAAATTAAAAAAACATATGAAAATAAGTAAAAAATAATCAAAGTTCTTTATTTCTTTATTAAAAAATTATATTTTGGTAGTGGTAATATGATATTTTACTATTGTGTATATTGAAAGTTGTTAAGAAAGTTGTTTTCAGTTATTGAAAAGGGTAAATTGTCGACAACATCACTAACAACATTCTTTATATGAGGTGGCATATTAATTTAAGCTTGATTGCGCCACCCCAATTTGCTTAAATCCACCCTGGCAGATGATCACAAGCAAATAAACGACATTTCTGAGTGTCAACATTATTTTTAATAATAAATTTTATAGTAACTTACATAGTAACTCATGCTTAAATTATTGAATTGCCGTTAGCCACCAATCCACTTAATATATTAAAGCCGTAATAAGTGCCACATATATATTTATAACATGAACATTCCAACAATCAAATGTATGCGCAATGTTTTTTTCTATATATTAATTTAATAAAAAAATATTTTTAAATGTGCACTTAAATTTTTATTGTAGATGTTTCAGTCTTGTTATTAAAAATAAGTTTGGCTTAAAAAGTGTCGACATTGACAATATTACGTTGTGAAAACAAATAAAAAATAAACTAATTTTTATTAGTAAATGTAAAGGAAAAATCTGATTAAATCGAGTTTTGATCAAGCTAAATATTAAATTGTGTCGAAATGGCCATGATTTTGTCATATTTTCTGGGTTTGCACCCCTGAACACTTTAAAAAAATAATTAAGCTAGCGCGACTAGCAAAAAACATAGGAGATTTCGAGTTTCGAGTCGACAGTGACCATGTCAACAAAGTGTCGACATGGGCGCTGTTGCCTGAACTCCATTAGTCAAGGTTAAGTAAAAAATCATGTAAAATGGCATTTCTAAGTATGTATACTTTTTATTACTGAGGGAATAAATTAATAGCTTTGGGATAAATTTTAATTGAAGTTTTAGAAGAAGGAGCTCAGTATTGAAGAGTCACTAGGATCAATGGTTAGCTGTTTTTGAGGTAGGATATATATAGCTAATAGTTCTTGCAAATTAGATAGCTGATAAAGATAGGTCAAGAGGCTTGTTTATACATTGATTGAGTTTTGATATTTTAAAGGATAAGGTGGAGTATAATTCAATAAATAAGTAGTATTTAAACTGTTATGTATAAGCGAATGTTCAGAATAAAGGACCGATTTTCTACATAGATGAAAAAACCGCAGCTTGCTTTCTATTGAAACTACTGCTATACAGCCTATATGTGAAACATACAATGAATTATTTCTCAGATAATTGTATGAAAATTAATTAAACTTCCAAAAGAACTCTTAGTAGGCATTCATCGAACAAAGAACGGAAAACTGATACTGGTTATATTAAGGTTTATAGAGCAAAATGCGTATGAAGGTAGGTCTAGTAAATACAATAAGGAATGACCCCACATCATTTAAACTCATTGGACAAAGTTTCCCTCAGCTTTTTAGTCTGATCCAAGAGAGTTAGTACTTCTTGAGGTACTGCCTGAGATTGATCTTTTGACGAGAATGCAATGCCAAAGTTGATATCCTAGAAAATAAGAAATTGTCAAAATAAACTACTTACTAGCTGCCTCTTTAGAAGCTCGTTCTCTTTCTTTGCAAAGACATTTAACTTCTCTGCTCTTGAAAGACTATTGCGAACGTCGCTGAGAAGCTTGCTGACTGACGAAGCATTTTCTGTTGCAAGTTGGAGCTAAGGTGTGAGACAAATCCATAAAACTAAATACCTCGCCTTTCAATTTGTTTATCTGCTGTTCGAGCTGCTTTGATTCTTCGCCAGATTTCTTTTGGTTTTCAGTTAAAGCCTTTAGCTGCTCCTGACAGTTGCTGTATTTCACCCACAAGGAATCGACAGAGTCGAACTCTTCGTGCTCAGAAAAGAAGTCCGCCCTATATGTTTTAGTAAAGAATAAGAGGTTGGCATACCATGATTTGGTGTGCAACTCGACCTGAGAGAGCTTCTTTTGAAGGTCATAAATTTCACTTTCATACTCGCCACTTTTTCTCTCGAGAGTAGAATACTTTTCGCATAGTATCTTATACTTGTCTTGATTGCCCATGAGAGCAGTTATTTTTGAAGCAAGGGAGAGGTTACACTCTTGGAGCTCGGTGCATCGGCTTTGAATGTCTTTCAAATTAAGCAGTAGTTTTACAAAAAGAATTACTGTTCAGTTCACGATTCATCGTCTCAATTAAAGATTCTTCGTTATTCAGGGCCGGCTCTGCTTTCATCTCAGCTGTAGAACTAGCAAAAGCCTTTTCACACGCTTCTATTTTCTTTTCAAGTAGTTCGTTCTAAAACATGATGAGCTGTGTCACAACCAAAACACTACCTTCTCATTCAACAAGTTTAACTCGATATCTATTTCCTGCTTGAGACTTTCTTCGTTATTCTGCAAACGATTGATTTCACGTTCATTTTCGAGAGCAGTTTCCTTTAAAATGCACGTTTCATCTTTTAGAAGAGCTTCAGACCTTTGAGAAGATTGAAGTAACTCCTTGAAATAGTTAAGCCAAGAAGCATAAAGCATTTACATTTAAATCGAAATTTTTCTTTCTCGAGGCTTCTGATTTGATCCTCATAATCCTTTTCACGGGAGTTTAAAAAAACAAGACTTTTTTCCAAAACCTAAGAGCAACAGATTGAGAGGGGAAATAGATAAAACATACCTCAATCTTGCGCTCCTGTTCATCAATTATCTCTTGCTTTTTAGCTTGAACAAGTTCGAGCTCTAGAATTTTAGTTTGATGCCTTTTATCAAGAGTATCCAGACGGAATTTAAGGTCTGCCACCTCAGTTGTCTGATTCCATGCTTAAAAAAAGAGTTAATGTATCGACATAAACGTTTTTATACCAAGCATTTGGATTGGAAATTGGCCTTGGGCTCAAGGTATAAAGGATTGGTAGCGATTTCATTTCCAGTTTTATCAGACGCATCAGCAATTCGCAGCCGCTTTGAAAAATCAGTAAAAAATAACTGGATGAATTACTTTAGCTGGAGGAGTACGTTCATCAGCCACAGAAATAACTTGCGGTCTTGAACCATTCAGATGGGAAGTATCATTCCTTAGCTGGTCTACATCTTCTGGGCCAATCGTTGAGGCACTACGAGATTTAGGTGTTCCTGACTTATTTCTACTCCTTGAGCCAAAACTAGCAAACATACTTTATAACAACGGTAAAACTGATTTCAGCTAAAAAGATGTACAAACTTGACGATTTGAAAGAAGACGATTATTTTGTACTTGGTCAACTCAAGATTAATCTAATCCTGTGAGTGTACTATTTCAGCCTTGCGCAACCTATCCACCAACCCTGACCTGGTTTGCTGGAGCTTTTATCATGCTTGGCTAGGGCTGCTTCGGCCAAGCTCCGGGCAGCCGCGGCCAGTTTCTGGCTCTATGTCACTCTTATCAAACATTTACTTTAAAATGTCCAAATATATTTTAAATTCGTTTTAGCTATGGCGGCTAACAGCGGAAACCAGCCGGGGCTGAGCGGAAGCCTCCCTATGCTTGGCTTAGCACTGTTGTTTACCTCTTTATTTTAGAATTAATGGATAGTCGATCTCATGGGAGATTCAAACTGCCTTGGCTTACCAAACTACTGAACATCTAGTCACCCATCTAAAAGACTGGGTGGTTGCCCCATCCAAAGACAGATATAAAGTTGAATTTAATACAGTAGTTTTCAAAGCTGTGAGGATAAACAAAAAACTTCAGAAGAAAAAAAATTAACTCAGTTAAAATTAAATCAAATGTTTGAATTCATGTTGATAAATAATGGATTTTGTATCATCATTTTTTCATTTTTTTGACTAAATTTTTTTAGAATGGCTTTTTGCTTATCCTCATATCTTTGAAAACTACTGAATATCAATTCAACATACTGCAGATTTAGAGCCTGTTAGGCAAAATGTGATATTGACAAATCCAATAATCAAATCTGAAATAGTAAATGCAAACAACTCAACTGAGTCAAAAATAAAATATTTAATAAAACCAGTCATTTTATTTGCCATCTTTTGATTTATTTAAAATTACATATTCCAAATCCCTCTATAAAAAATCAACTTGTGTCACACAAAACTCATCAAACAAACAAGCAATACACAACGCAGAAATATGAGGTTCTAATGTACAACTTGGTGTTTTCTTCAATTCTATCCATTTGAAGATCATTTGAAATAATTACCAAATAAGATAATACAGGATTGCCAAATCCAAAGCTAAACTTTAATACCTAAAGGAAGTGGATTTGAAATAAACTTAATTTTTTGTGTTGCAACATCTTTGATTACTCCCTCTCGGGAAAATAATTCCCCGAGTGACTCTCTGAATGATTTCCTGACTAACCATTAAGTTGGTGGCACCCTTATCATTTGCCCATCTATTATGGGGATCAAAATTTTTGAGTCCTAATTGGAACAACACTCGGACAAGCCTCATGACCTAGATGGAACATTACTCAGATAAGCCCCATGACTACCATGATGTACATGGACAGTATGTGGCTTACCATGATACTATATAATGCCCTATATTTATTTCAAATAATGTATCATTATCTTCTTAATTTTCCCCTTTATTTGTTTTATATACTTCCCAGAAGTATATACTTGACAGTGGTAGCACAGGTAGATTATCCACACCTACACAACTTAAAAGAAAAATTCCTCCAAAGAAAAGAACCCAGAAGATTGTACTTCCCACCACTGGAGAAGATATGAAGAAGGTCAGGACATTTCCACGGGATTCACCATCTTCAACAGCATATTTTTACCAACCAAACAATACAAATTTCTCATTACTCAAAGACTCCTGAATCCACCTCCAGCTCCTGATATGGCCAAAATCTCCAATATTGTATTCCAACACCTATGCTCAGCAGAAATTGGAACGTTCTCAGGACTACATTGAGTAAATGCCAATCTCAGGATTCAAAGTACCCAAAACCAATTTACACAAGTAGACTATCCCTGCAAACTCTGGGCAAGTGAAATTGCCTTACACGTTACCAGAGCTGCCTCACGCTTTGTAAGAAAATGGTTTGATCAACACTGTGATCACAACAAAGACTGGGATATGTTCAAGACTGCCTTCCTGGAAAAATTTGCCATAAAGAACTCTGACGTTGTGATCATGACAGAACTCAGAACCTTCAAACAACATGAGCTATTGAGGAGTATATTGCAGCCTATAAAGGCATACCTGATTGAGCCCTCAACATCATTAACTTTGATGAGACTGGACCACAACTGAACTTCTACAATGGCCTCCCCACACACATCAGACGCCAATTTAATATGAGCTGCTGCAAGAACCCCCAAGACGTGTTTTTGGAAGGAAAACAAGCTGCACAAAAAATATGGTGACCTGCATGTAAGGTCTGAAGGCTTGGGGTAAATTATTGTATAATAAGGCCTTTAAACCAAGAATGTTTATATTTGTTAATTATAAGAAGGTGGGTAAGGTTTATAACAGCAACTGGACAAAGGCTCTTAAAAGCTTATATGAAGTAAAATAAGGGCTAAGGTGGTTTATTAATCCTAGGAGAACAAAATAGAGTCCAGTCTTAATGACTGATGATTTAGTTAAAAAGTTGATCTCTAAGTCAGGAAACTGATCACCACTAGCTGGTGTATTAAAACTTTCCACAATCAAAGAGTGAGTCCCACTATAAAATTTTCTTAACTGTTGAAAAAGGTAATCAAATGGAATCATGGAGCTAAGATGGGGAAATAAAAGAGTGAAGAAAAGGAAACACAAGCCACAAAACCTAACAAGTACCTTTTTGGGATGCAAGTCAAACAATCTCAACTTATTGTTAAGATTGGAAAACAAAGCCTTTTTATTTTACTTGGTTTGTGAGGTACAAGAATTGGGGTGGAAAGTCTAACCAAGATTGGTTAGGTGTCTTGGTGTTGAAAAACAAAACAAAAGCACATGTTTCATCAACTTAACTTTAAAAAGTTAAGCACTAAGGTAAAGGGGATGGCAAGTAGAGTGGCGTCTGCTTAGTAACCTTTGGAAAGAGCGAAAGTGTAAATTCACTTCCACCTTTGGCCTTGGATCAAACTGCTTTTCCCCACCTCACCAAAAAGGGCCCAAAAATAACAGCCAAGCCACTTAATTCTCTAGGAGATTTAGTCCATACTATTGATGAGAGATTTGTCACAGCCTACCCTGCAGATCCTCCAGCTCTGTTTGTTCCGGCCTAGGAAGAAACACTGATCAATTTGGTCTATTTGCTGGCATGGTATTGTCCTCTCTTAAAAACTATCAGGAACACCCAATCAAACAACGCCACATCCAGAACCAGAAAGTCAATTAAATCTGAACTGGTTGAGGTGCCCTCCAGCCAATCAGGTGAAGCCGCAAAAATTACCTTGAAACCCTCCAGCACCCCTAGCTCTGGCCAGCAAATTTTCTCCCATGACCAATCAGATGCAAGCTAAAAGTGGTCAGGTGATCATCCCTTAGTATCCCATTTCCTTTTAACAATGCCAGGGGACTTTGGATCTCCTGCTTGTCAAGTTTCAAAAATTATTAAACTTTGGTTTAATTGCCCAACAACTTTGCTATTTTGAAATTTGGTTGACTCTGTTTAGAGTCTCCTTTGCCCTAATCAAAGTGTTAGTTGGTTTCATATTAAGCCTTACCTTAGAGTTGTTCATTTCAAACTCGGCTGCCCTTTTGAAGCTTTGTTTCTTCAGCTTATTACTTAATTATTGTGCTGTTAGCTTACGCTTTCAAAATTTAAGTTTGAACCCTAAAATTCAATTGAGTTAGCTTATAAATCTTACTTTAAATTTAAGATTGTATTGGATTTTTGCTGTTTTTGAACTCGCTTTCCTGTTTACGACTGCCCAAGCCATCCAAGACCGCTGCCAAGACCCCCAAGTGTTCCCTACTGTTCTACCCTTGTTTTTCCTTGCAGCTGCCTTCCCCAACCACAATTTTAATATTTTGAGATCTAAAAATTGTACTCTTGGATCCCAAATTTCTTGGAGATTACAATTATGATCCTCCCTGTTTTGAAATTTGTGGTGTTTTCTCTTTCCCCCTTTTTGCTTCTCCTTTGGACCACCTCTCCAAACCTATGAGACCAAATTTCTTCTTCTGTCTGCCTCATGGGGGATAATCCTTCTACTCTCCTGCACCTCACTGGTGAACTTTTCATCTCTGGGGAGGCTGTAGTTAAGAGTTTAGCCTGTGATGACTTGAACCTCTATGCAGATGATTACACTATACCTGCCCCCTCTTTGGAGGAGCTGTCAGCAACTACCCCTCCTAGCTTGGAGGTGAATCACTTGGCCCCTCTCCAGGCACCTGTGGAGTTGCCCTCTGCCCCCACTTGTACGCCCTGGTTGCTTGCCGGGCTAGCACTGATGGGGCTGAATGCCTAATTTCCGCGGTTGTCCCCTG
This sequence comes from Entomophthora muscae, assembly GCA_014839935.2. Taxonomy (NCBI): domain Eukaryota; kingdom Fungi; phylum Entomophthoromycota; class Entomophthoromycetes; order Entomophthorales; family Entomophthoraceae; genus Entomophthora; species Entomophthora muscae. The sequence goes on along the minus strand of QTSX02001133.1, from coordinate 10,840 downwards.
TGTCCTCCCTTTGGTCCCCCCTCCAAGCAGCCATCCTAGTTCTTCACTGGGAGGCATCCTGGTGGTTTATCTCACTGGGATAAGAGCCAAACTTAGTTAGTTTATCCCCCCTCTCTCACAGAAAGATGGCAGAAGAGCAGGAAAAACCTGGTCCAAAAGTGCTGGTGTAAGTGAGCAAAAAGCAAAAAGTAATTAACTTCAGACTTAATTAAACTAATCCAGCGTATAGTTCTGTGGCTTGAGAATTGTCCAAGGAATAAAGGTAAGCTTTGAACTTGAAACTAACCGTTAAAATAGATAAAATTGGTCAGTCAAATAAGGGAAAAGAAGGGAAGGTTTTGAAGAGCAGAATAAAGTGATTATAACCAAAAGTAGAGAGATCAAAATAAAGTTGGTGTTCTAGCAAAAATACTAGCAGCAAATCATGATGAAGGAGAATCCTGACACTGCATGTAACCAACAAACAAAAATAAAGTCCCACAGCAAAAAAGGACCCTAAGCCTAATAAGCAGAACAACCAAGCCAACAACCCCATTCTCAAAGTGGAAATTGCACTACTCAAGTCAATCAAATGAGCACTGATAATACCACCAAGGAGGGAAAAGCCCAGGGGAGTGCTTAGGCAAGCCGCCCTCCCCCCACTTTACAAGACTTGTACAGGGATCAAGAAGTGGATTCAATTGCCATGATCTAAGTCCCCTCCAGCAATCCTCTACGGGTTGCTGCCCAAACTGAAAATAAACTCCTCACTTATCCTTTCTGCTTTCACAAATATCAGGGCACAGCACTATTTGACACTGGAGCAGACCAATCCCTCATTGACAAAATTTTTGCCAACCTCATGAAACTACCCATGACTTAAAGGAACGTCAAGAGAGTTATCATTGAAGATAACAGGAGCACACCAGTCACCAACAAGGCTAAACCATTTTTTGTCCAAATAGGGGATATACATACTACTCTTAGTGGCCCAATCATACCAATCCCCAAGTACAATGTAATACTTGGTCTGGATGAGAAAGACCAACCCTCATATTGACTGTGATAATGCTACCCTCACCATACAACGTGGTGAGGTACACCATCATGTTTACCCAACTCATCTTGATACACTCATAAGAGACCATGTATTTGTAAAGATTATGGAAACAGAAGAGGAAAAAAACCCTAGTAAAATCAACTGGAACACTTGCATGTATGAGGTTATCCACTTTAAAAATAAGAAAACCTCACATGAACAAGACCCAAACTGATAACAGCTAGTCTTAGAATTTTCTTCAGTTTTCCAAGAAACGTTACCAGGACTACTGCCCAACTGGGGCATCCAACATGAAATCAACCTCAAAGAGAGTGTACCAAAAGTACAACCTATCTACTGCCTAACACCATAAGAGGACAAAATGCTAAAGACCTACCTAGACAAAGCACTTGAAAAAAGATTCATACAACCCTCTAAGTCTTCTTTTGGCGTGACTGTCTTTTTTGTAGCAAAGAAAGATAGAGGACTCTGCATAGTCACAGAATATATGGAGCTCAACAAGGTCATAATTAAGAACTGGTATTCCATGCCCCTGATTGATGACCTTTTTGACGCCCAGGGGGTCCCAAGTCTTCACAAAAATTGACTTAGCAGCAGGTTATCACCAAATTTGCGTTAAACCAGAGGACATACCTAAACTAGTGTTAAGAACTAATTATGTCTTGTTTGAATGTGTTGTCCCCAAATTTGGCATGACAAACACTCCAAGTACCTTTATGACCTTTATGAATGAAGTTTTTAAAGAACACATTAGAAAAAGGACTATCATCTACCTCAACAACATAATCATATACAGCCTGACTGTAGAGCAACACTGAAAAGACGTCCTCCTTGTCCTCTCCACTCTTAAAAATAACCAACTTATAGCTAAACCCTCAAAATGGGACTTCTCATCAGAACTCCCATTTTTAAAACACATTATCAGCAAGGAAGAAGTAAAACCAGAACCAGAAAAGATTTGAACCATAACCAACATGCCAGCATTGCAAAATAAGAGTGAGCTTCAAACATTCTTGGACATGGTAGTCTATGTTAGGAGATTCATCTCTGACTGGGGCGCCTTGACTTCCTCCTTATCTGCAATCACAGGCAAGACAACAAAATTTGTATGGACACTGTTAAGAGATCAACACTTTTGACAGTTAAAGGAACATATAGTCACTGCCCCTATCTTACAATGTCCAAATTGTGAAGGAGTGTACAAACTAGAAACTGGCACATTCAATTACGCAATAGGAGGAGTACTTTAATTCAAACTGCAGTAAATGACTTCCTCCCTGTAGCATATGAATCAAGAAAGCTGTCTGATGGTGAGCAAAGATACCCAATACATGACAAAGAACTGGTAGCTATTGTCCACTGTTTAATGAAGTGGCAATATTATCTGGAAGGGGCATATATATTTAAAGTGCTAACCAATCACAAGCATTGGTATTGTTCAAGACTCAACAAAATCTATCTAGACAACAAGCTGAATAAGTGAGCCTCATACAAAGGTACTCTGTGATAATTGAATACAAACCAGGCAAAGAAATGCTTACTGAAGACGCCCTGTCAAGGCTATACTGAAAACATCTCCTATGCACTGATGTAGACCCCAATCAGCCCATGTTAATAATGGAGAATCTCCAAGAGGGGTTCCCACCTTGTACACCAATGGGCATTCAAGAGAAAGTCCTCAAGAACAAGCACCTGTTCAAAAATGTATATGGTACACTACACCACATACTACCAAGTGGCAATACTGTACCCTACGTCCTATCAACACAAAAGATTGATACAATCCTTCAATACCACAGAGATCTGGGACACACCTGTAGCAGAAAATTGCATGAATATCTCAAGACATGCTACTGGTGACCCAAAAGTCTGGATGACATCAAGAAATTACTAGACCAATTATCAGTCTATGAAAATTACGCCTGCTCCAAGGCACCTCCCAAGTCATTAAACCAGTGTCAATCACACAACCTTTCAAATTGTGGCCACTGGATATTGTGGGAACAATTCCCAGCAATAACAAAGGAAAAAAGTACATTATCACAGGTATTAACTATGCAACTAGATGGCCTGTAGGACAAGCTACAAAAGAGCATAAAGGAAATGATGTAAGAAGGTTTATTGACAAGGAAATTATAGCTAAATTTGGGAAACCTGACCTCCTGATCACAGACAAAGGAACCAAGCTTAAAGCCATTGATACCAACATCTATATTTCTAAAAACCAAATAAAACACACCATAGCCAGCCCCTATTACCCACATGCAAACAGAAAGGATGAAAGTCTAAATGTGCCCTTTGTAGAAGCCCTCAGTAAGTTATCTCCCAACAATCCAAAGGACTGGATGACATGCTGCCAACTGTACTAATGGTGTGCAGAACACAAGTAAATCACAATATAGGAAAAAGCCCATACAAGCTTGTCTATGGTCATAAGCCCACCATTAGTTAGCACTACAGAAGGACCACAGTTACCTCTGCTTAAGAAAGTGCCAGACAAAAGTGACCCTGATGTACAGCACGCCAAGAAAGACCAAGAGGACAAGGAACAAGAAAGGGTTGGGAGGGAAGCAATCCCATTATAACAGGAACACTTCCAAGTTGGGGACAAGATCTGTGTTGTTAATCATGACATGCATAAATTGGACCCAGGGTTACAAGGACCAGGAATTGTCATGGATGTCAAACCAAATAACACCTAACTCATCAAAGAAATAGGTGCTCAAAAAGAGCTCAAGCTTATGCACCATACCCACCTATGCCTGTGCAAAGCAAGAACAGTACAGTGCATCTCCCAACTCCCTGTACCCAATGCTTAATTGGATCAATATCAAGCCCAGATTCCCAACACTCTCAAGAAAATTCCCAAGGTTCCACCTTTCAGCACCCCAGGGGGAGATATCACAACATCTTCAATTACTCCCTCTCAGGGAAATAATTTCCTGACTAACCATTAAGCTGGTGGCACTCTTATTATTCACTCATCTATTACAGGGATCAAACATTTTGAGTCCTAATTGGAACAACACTCAGACAAGCCTCATGACCTGTATGAAACATTACTCAGATAGGCCCCATGACTTCCATGACATACATGGACAGTATGTGGCTTATCATGATACTATATAATGCCCTATATTCATATCAAATAAAGTATAATTATCTTCTTAATTTCCCCCTTTATTTGTTTTATATACTTTCCAGAAGAATATAATTGACATTAGCCATATTAAAAAGGAAGCTAAAGGATTCAGCATGGATCCTCATTGATTCTTCTGGAAGCACTGGCATTCTTAAAAAATCACTCAATTCTATTTTAGGCCAGCCAAATATTAGATATAATTTTTATTTAGTCAGGGTGAATTAGAGTGAAAGCTTGTTCTAGTCAATCAAATGGGAAACATACACCCAAATTAGGATGTCATTACCAATGAGGAGAAGATGGTGTGTATTTACTCTGAAATGACAACCTTTTAAGAGAAAATATGAAAATATACAACAGAAGATTATGCACAGGTACAAGAGGAAAACCTTAATTTGGCTAAGGGTCAGTGAATCAGCTGAATAGATGGGTTTGCACTCAATTTTGCGGATTTCAGGAATCATTTTGTCAGGAAGAGGAAGATTACCAGGAGATTGTAAATGTAAGAATGCAGAATCTAGCAATATGTTTATTAAAAATTTGATGGGCAAATATTGAAATAAGTAAATCATGAGGTAAAATATTTATTGAGGATAAAAAATTAAAATATGAGAGTAGTTTGTTGAAAATGATTGTTACTTAAGGCTCTTGGGTACATCTTGATGGGGTGGTGTTGGGATTTTAAGATATTGACTAATTAATGGATTAAACCTATTAATGCAGACCAGCTGTCAATCACTCTTAGGAATGGGTTCAACAAGAATGACTCAGGCTGTGGGCTGCATGATCAATGAATCAATGACCAAATCATATACTGGCATCAACAAACTCATACATTGTAATTAATTAACAGAACATGCAATTATTGCTCATTAATTAGTTCCCATCTGCTAGCACCTCAATATTCACCTCATAATAATTACTATTATAAAATTTAATTGTATCCTAGAACAAGAGGGCCTTCATAAAGACTTTTATATGCATTATGTCTAGCAGAGCTCAACATGGACTGGGCTGTCAGGCCAAACACTCTGAGATAAAAGGCTCTGATTAGATACAGTATAGTATAACAATCACCTCTGTCAACTATTAGCCAATCAGTATAGCTAGCCCTGGAACATGGCACAGGCAGACAACTGCTCTGCTTGGACTAAGGGATAGTTGTACAGCATCAGAAAAGATACTGAGCTGTGTAAGTTGTCAAGCAAGCTTCCTTCACAAACCACACACACCCAAGGTTAGGCCCAAGCTAACTCGGATAAACACGGGCGGTTGGGCCAACCTCAATATCAGTTGTCTAATAAAGAGTTGATATTCTGAATCCTTTCCCTAGTTTGATTCTAATTAAGTGGAGAGAAAAATAAGATACTGTTGTCATTTAGTATAATTATATATAGTAAAATATAGAGATAACAACTATGAACCTATATCCAGAAGTAGAAAGAATTGCCCTAATTTTTTTGGGCTTTGGGCCCAGTCAGACTTGCTACTTCTGCAGACAAGAAAGTATTCTGGGCCGCAGGTTACGCCAAAGTCACAGGCTCTCTGTACTTTCCTAATTTTAGAAGACTTGGGATATCATCTGGCAGATGATAAAATACCACAGACTTTGGATTTTCTGACAGGTGGCCTCCTTGCACATGATATTTACTCATTTTACAGAACCACCATTGGCAATATCTGTAAACTTTAAACCTGACCTCCTTGGAGGTCAGGGTTTGGCAACCACATAGTATTTTTTGGGAAAATTGAGTGCAGGGCATCTACGCCCTTCTTGGACTCAATTTCCTGTGCCACTACCCACTTTCAATTAATTGTATGATTTAAATCTACAATTGCCATAAGCAGGCAGGGCTTGTGGACAGGTTTCCTTGGGTGGCGGCACTTTGGCTTAGCCACACCTGGTAAAACTATGTTTGTGACATTATTCACCAGATTAGTCATAATTAGCAACAAAATTGACATATATATACATTCCTCTTACCAAGTTTAATTTTCAAATAAAATTTATTATATCTTCACTCACCAACAACCAAGAAGAAAAGTTTTCTTTGGCTTCAACAAAATTTTGATAGATTACACCAAGTCTGCTAATAATGAAGCCTCAGTCTGTGGTAGCCCCCAATCCTCTAAACCAGCCTTGAACACTGAGCAGAAGTACTGTAAATTCAGAACCTAAACGTAAAAATGCAGGATTGTCAAATCCTTGGTACAACTTTCAAATCACTTTTTCAGGATGCCTTTTTTAATTAAATTGAATTCTTTGTATTTTGATTTGAATTTTTAAAAATGCAGGAACTCATAGACACTTTGAAAAGCTCAAGTTGAACTTCATATTTCCAATGGACAAAATGAATTAACTGGAATCAGATTTGAAGTGTTCAAATCCATCAATCATTTTCATTAAGTTTACTATGTTTTTCAAAATTGCGGGATTGTCAAATCCAAAAACCAAATTTCAAATCACTTTTCAATGCTACTAGTAAACTCAAATAATAATTGCAGGATTTGGAAACTAAATTGAATGTACAGTAAGAAACTAGGACAAATCAGTCCAAATTAAGAAGCTCCACTCTGGATAAAATCAAATGAAAAATTCAATCTCAACAACCATGTTTAGACATAAAAAGTGACTAAACTTTAAAATTATCCAAACCTGGAAAGTATACAATATTATACACTCAAAGCACAAATATAGAAATTCTGTTACTATTCAAGGCAAAATCAAAAGAAAACAACTACCCACAACTAAACTTAAAATCTAAATGAAGCATATATTTAATCTAAAACATATTTTATTTTATTTTTATGGACAGACAATACCATTCCCAACCAGCTCCTGCACCAGCCTGTGGGGAGCCTGTTCACACGGGCGTCCCAGATGGTCCAAGAATAGACCCAGAACCCAACTTAAGGGGAGTCATTCTAACACACATGCCTCCTAAGGCGTCAGCGCCAGTCAACCACCTCCTGAATCCCAAGTCAGATCACACAGCCTGAATCCTAGACAGAAGCTGCTCTCAAGGCCTGTCACCAAAGTCTCCTATACCAGGGTCACCGGGAACACTGAGGTTACATACACCTCCACTGTGTACCAAGTTGTCATCTGGCCCTGCACTCTTGATCCAAGAGTTGCCACTTACTGCCCCCATGTTTATGGCACGTCCTATGAGTCATTGGCCACCACTGAAGAGCCATCTGTGCCTGTATCATATGCCACCATTAAGGGCGCCACCACAAGCAAGCGTGATCCCACCTTCTACACAAAGGTCCCCATCCCGTGTGTTGAGCCTGATAGCCAGGATGCTGTGGCACTTACCAAGGGCCAGTGTCAGTTGACAGATAGGGATTGTGAAGATCTCCTCAACTGCTTGAATGGGGGAATGGCAGTTTGGGATATTTTATCCCAATTTGTTGCCATGGCCATATATATTGGTGACCTCAACACAAAATACAGCGACACTGGTTGAATTGCAAAATACACCAAGGCTAAGAAGCAGCCCAAAATACTTTACCCCATTAAAATTGATGCATCTCAAGCAGTGAGTATCCAAGGATTGCCACCTAGACTCACTTGCTGTCCAATCAATACTGGCCACAGAGTTTGGGATTTCTGTCTCTAAAACCCTTGTCTACAAAACCATGGTTGATTTGGGCTGCTCTTGGAAAGTACTGGGGATTTCTCTGTACAATAAGAACAGCAAGTAGACCATCAAGGATTGACACATTTATTCTGAGACTTATCTGGCTCTAAAGCAGACTGGTAACATAAAGTTCTTCTATATAGATGAATCATCCTTTTACTCCTCACTCAGGTCTAGGCATGGGTGGGTCAAGAAGGGGTCCAAGGATGGTATATCACATTGTGCAGCTGTCAGTTCACAAACATATTCAATGGTAGTGCTTCTTGGTCCCCACAGTTTAGACCAGTATCAGATGAAGAAGGGTTCCCACAATAGCGGGTCATTTCTTGATTTTATCCAAAATATCAAGGAGTACCTGAAAATTAATTATTGTGGCACAACCAACATTGTTGTGCTCAATAATGTTGGGCTCCACAAAGTGGATTTAGTTTTTTCTGAGTTCTCCCCATCAATAAAAAATAGCCACTTCTCCACCCACCACCTTGCTCACTGCTCAATGAGACTCCTTTTCCTCCCGCCATATTCTCCATTTCTGAATCCAATTGAGAAGGTGTTTGACTGGATCAAGAATAAGGTGAAGAAAAGCCTCCCAAAGGACACCAAATATCTCTTCAGCATTCTTGAGGTAAGTCAATTTGCAATGCCACCTGATGTGGTGGGTAGGACATGCCACCTCAAAAACGGCACTTCAATTTACGCCATCTTGAATTAAATCTGAGATGGCGTTTTTTGATTAGTGATTTTGAATCACAAAAAAATAAACTAAATAATAAAATAGTTAAAATTCACCTATAACTTTATAAAGTGGCATCTCAAAAGTACACCATCTCAATTTTGTCATTTTGAGTCAAATTAATTAAATCTTATTTTACTAACTTTATTTACATATAAAATTACTTAGTGTGGGGCGTGTTTACACCATTTTGATCTTACCTCATTTTGAATCACTATATTTATCTTTAACTAAAATAAGCTTAATCCACCACTAAAATAAAGCCTGTTGTATACAATCAGAAGATGTTCCTATAGTATTAATCCAAGACACTTATACTAAGAACAACTTAAAATAACACCATTATGGTTGTTGTGAATGCAGCTATCCACAGTATTTTGATTTCGCCTTCAGTGGGCTATTTTGAGGATAAATCTCTTGCTTTTGCTTTTGCTATTCAAAATGAGTTAATGACCAATTCAGGAAATAAAATTGTTTGGTTTCCTGATCCCTGCACATCTCACTTACCCCACTAATGCTGGTGGCAAGTGATCCTACCGTCCTGGTAGTGTTTTGTGGTATTCTCAACCACTATATATTCCATTTCCTTATTTACCAATAAAAAAGTTCTATTCATATTTTTGTCTTTGTGCTTTCTGTACTTCTGCACCTCTCTCTAGCCACAACTAGTAGAGATTATTCTTCTAGGGACGCAAGGTAAACACATTTGCCTTCCCTGTCATCTAACCAAGACTTAGTACAAATCTAATCCTAAGGTTAGGATTCCCCGTTGTGTGTCTGTGCCGCGCCTCAGAAAACAACAAAAAATGGTGCTCACTACAGGGGCTGTAAGCCCCTCGGTTGTCCCCTTTGCATCCACGTTTCCAGGTCCTTTGCCTCCGCCTATACAAGAGTTGACTTCACCTGAAATTACCAGTCCTCCTATTGAAGAGGTCATTGCCAACCAATCTATTACCCCCACAATACTGAGCCTCGGGAATGGTCCCCGCCTAGTTGCTTACCCCATGAGTACCCCTGACTTAGATCAAGTCATGTTGGTCACCCTTGGGATAGCCCGTGAAGGAGCCATCCCTTGCCTTCAGTTGCAGTTCAGTTGGGCTGAATACTACGAATTAATTGTGGCTCCTCAATTTACATAACATCTCCTCTCAGCAGCTGGCTCCACTGAACACTTATTATCATCCTTTGTGCAGCCTGCCTTGGCCCATCATCAAATGGTGTTGGGGCTCCATGTCCAAGAAATCTCATATCTGCAAGCTGCAGTTACTCATCACTGGGACCAGTTTGTTGCCTATCAACAGTGGATTCATTCCCTGTTTTCATTGGTATCTGACAATCAATGCAACTCTGTCACCTCCCAGGCCCATTTGATTAATTCTATTGAACAAATGCGCTTGTCTATCCCCAAATACGTGAGAGAACGTCTACACAAGTTTCACCAGCTAGAACAACCCTGGCAAACTCAGGTGGATTCCACCTTAAACACTTATCTCACTGACTTCAAGAAACTTGTGCAACAGCTCAATGCCTTCAGTACATATTCCTTTGAGCAGCTACAGCAGGTAGCGGACTTTGCTGCTAGCAGCCTTAATGAACTCAGTACCACATTTGAGCAAGAAAGAGCGGCCATCGCTGCTGCCATAGCCAAACTCCAGAGCCAAGTAAATGAGCTATCTACGCCCAAGCCAGATGTTCCTCCCTCTCCCCCTTCTGATGACTTTGTAAATAGGGAACAGAGAATATGGGACGCCATCCAAGAACTACGCTTGACTACTTGCAGTCAGGGACGTCCTGCTGAGGTGCCTCAACCTGACCCCCGGGTTCTTGAACTGACTACCCAAGTTGCGGAGCTACAGCAAGAACTTGCCGCCCTACATTAAATGATGGCAACTGCTGCTAGTCCAGTTGGGGTTGTTGATTAAGATGGCTGCTGCCCTGGTTTATCTGGAGCACCTTGAATCCAATGCGCTAGGGAATTAATTGCCCTAGCTAACAAGGTGGATCAATTGAAGCAGGACCACACTGAGCTGGATAGAGACATACAAGAAATGAATGAAGTAAAGGAATCTGAAAATGATAGATTTGTCCCTTGCCTCTCAGTGGGGCCATCCCTTACTTCATGTCTGGCTGAACTCTCCACAATAGTGACCACCCAAGGTCAACGCCTAGATACTACTGCACAACAGTCCACTCAAGCTGTCAATACTGGGGCCCGTGCTGTTGAGACTCTTACCACCCTTGAAGAAAGTGTTTGCCAGCTATGGGCTAGACAACCTCCCTCA
>QTSX02001132.1:0-24975 GCA_014839935.2 Entomophthora muscae | reverse complement strand
AGGAAATGTTGATAATGTAAAAAGAAAATATTATTGATTATTGATTGAAAGAGAGATATCAATTTTAATAAGTTATCACAAAGAAAAGATTTATTTACTAATCAAAGGACGGGAAGGGAAGGAAATGGGCGGAATGGACATTGCCTTCATCTGCGCCTGTGAAAGGGGCGGCATCAGAGATAGTGGGGAGGGAATGGGTGGTGGCTTGGGAGTCAGGGTTAGAAGGCAGGTGGCTTGATGGGGGGTCGGGGAGGCAGGGTTTGTTGACTTGGAAGGGGCAGCAAGAGCTGATTGCTTCAATTGCTCAAATTCTTCTTCCATCACATATGTGGGCTTGACAAAACGGATGGAGTGGCGTGGGGGGAGGCAGGGGTCCTTTCTGGACTTATCACTATCACTTGCATAGAAGATGATGAGATCAAATAAGTCCTTGTCAAACGCGGAAGAGAAAAGCTCATACCCCTTATCAATTTGGGTGCATAGTTTGTTGTAGGTGGCAGGCTTCAAGTGCCTAAGGGCAGAACCAAAATTGTAAAGACATACATCTGCAAGATGCATGTTGGCATAGTTGATGGGGTAGGACCAGCAGGTATGCCCTGCAGCCCTGATTTCTTGGGTTTCCCATTCCCGCTGTTCCATCTCCGCACTCAATACAACTGTGTGCACAGTGTTTTGTGTGGCCCACTCCTCCAGCATGGCCTTGAGCTCTTTCTGGTAGGCATACCCATCTGCAGTGTTCAATATTGCTGAGTAATAATTGACGCCCAATGGGAAAACTGCCAATAAAACCCCAACAAAACAATACAAGATTGTGCCGCGCTTGTACACGTCAGATTGGATGTGCTTCTCTCCAAAGTCTTGGATACTGGCCAAGATCTTAGCATACAACAGGAATATTACGTTATTACAGGCTCTCATTGCCCTTCCTTTGATAAAATTAATAATTGTTGAATTGTAGGGGTTGGTATCCACCAAAATGGGGCCACTGAGAACTTGATTGGACAAGATTCTAACAGCAACCACAACTCTGTGTATCCATGAATTCACTGTTCTTTTGTTGATGAAAATGCTGTGAAGTCCCAACTGGAGACGTACCTGGACCAGGGGCATCTGCGGGTCATGTTTCATAATAGTCATCATAAGGGGATGGGCTGTATCACCTTTGGTTGAGGTACAGGCACCAGTTGGGGTCTTCTTGGTAGGGGGCCACAGTTGGTGTGGGCTCGCAGGGTTGCAGCCACAGTTGACTTTGCAAAACCCATTGCAGCTGCAATTTCCCCAAGGGACATAAGCTTCCCTTGCTTTTCAACCATTTTGAGAACAACATCTGGAGTGATCAATTTTCTTCTGCGTCTTGCAGGCTGATTGGCTGGGGGAGGGATGTGTCTATCTTGGGAACTGGCCAATGCCATCTGATTGGCTGTTTTGGGGTCCTGGGCTCTCTGGGTGACCCCATGGCTAAAATGGCTGGTTCTGGATGCCATTGCTGATAAGGGACTCAGGTTAGCAGCTGCCTGTGTGTGATGGGCAAACAGGGCCATGCTTGAGGACGCAGGAGAAAGAACACACTCCTGTGTGGCGCTTGCAGAGGGGCCTGCGGGTTGGGAGTAGCCATAGACAGAGGCTTCACCGTTAAGAGACCCATTGTAGCCCTGCATAATTTTGTCAAGGCCAGGGAACAGCTCATTGACTTGGTTGTTGTTGAAAGAAAACATAATAAAAAATTCATTATAATTTTAAACTTGAGAAGAAGAATGTATATTTTAGTCAATTTTATTGTTATATATGTCAATTTTGTGAATATTACAATCTAAATTTTAGCCAACCTAAAATGAAATAGGGTGATTTTTGAGAATGCTTATGATTCCTAAAAGAATTTGCACAAATCCACTCTAGATCCTTTGGCATCCTTTTTGAGACACCCATAAATTATACTTATTTCAAATTCATTGCAATTATGATTTGAAACTTGGTTCTTGGATTTGACAATCCCGCAATTTCAGATTTGTTAATTTTCACATGATGTCTATGATTTGTTTGATATACAGGAAATCTCAAATTGTACATACAAATCCCGCATTTCTGATTCATGTATTCTGTGTTTGTTTGCTGAGTTTTGTCTTTTGTTAGTTGAGTTATCTGCTCAAGAGATTTTAAATTTGCCAATTTAAATAAACCAAAAAAGTCAAATTAAATGGTTAATTTTATTAAATATTTTAATTATCACTCAGCTGAGTTGCCTGCAAAAGTGATTCAAAATTTGGACCAAGGATTTGACAATCCCGCATTTTTACGTTCAGGTTCTGAATTTACAGTAAACAAAGGCTTCATTGTTGGAAGACCTAGTGTAGCCCTGTATGATTTTGTCAAGGCCAGGAAACAGTTTGTTTACTTGGTTGTTCTTAAAAAAAGACATAAATAATTTTTATTTAAAAAATTAAACTCAAAAAGAGGATTGTATTTTTTAGTTAATTTTAATGTTAAAAATGTTAAGTTGGTGAATAGTGAAATCTAAATTTTAGCTGACCTAAACTGGAATAGGGTGATTTTTGAGAATGCCTATGATTCTTAAAAGAATTGACACAAATCCACTCTAGATCCTTTGACATCCTTTTTGAGACACCCTTAAATTATATTTATTTCAAATTCCCCTCAATTATGATTTGAAATTTGGTTCTTGGATTTGACAATCCCACAATTTCAGGTTTGTTAATAATTTCATGGTGTCTATGATTTGTTAGACTTACAAGAAATCCCAAATTGTACATTAGAATCCTGCATTTCTGATTCATGTATCCTGCATTTGCTTGTTGTGTTTTGTCTTCAGTTAGTTGAGTTATCTTCTCAAGAGATTCAAGATTTTTCAATTTAAATTAATCAGAAAAGTCAAATTAAATGGCTATTACTATTTAATATTTATTTTTCACTTAGCTGAGCTGCCCACAAATGCAGTTTGAATTTTGGACCAAGGATTTGACAATCCCACATTTTTATCTTTAGGTTCTGAACTTACAGTACTGATCCTCACAGGTGCTCCTGGCTTATATAGCTACTTACCTGTAGGTGGCTCTTGGCATTTTTCCTGGGCTATCTTGGTGAAATGTTTGGGCATCTTAAATCTTGTTGTGGTTTGCAGGCATGTAGCTATTTTTAAGGTCTTTAAAAACCGTTGTTTGGCCTGCTAGTGACCTAACTCTGCCTGTCTGGTAATTGGCTGTGGCAGGACTGGTTGCAGGTGTCATAAAACTACAGTCAATTTTATTACCAATTTTAAGTTGGTCTGATAAGCCCTGGTGCACCAGATCTTTTTGAATAAAAAAAGCTCTCAATTGGGAACCCCAAATTACTTAATGTAGTGTGGGCTTAAACTGGAGGCACTAGGCAGCTAAAATTAGCCTTCTCAGGTCCAGTTGAGCCCTCAAGGGTTGAACATAGCTTTTGGAGACCAGAATGAGCCTTGTAGCAGGATTAATTCCTGCATCTGAATATTTTATTTTTAAAAAAAATAGGTGCAGGTGTGGTCCCATCACTCACAACTCCTGCCTGGAGGCAGGATGCAGATTTGATTTTTGAAGGGAGTTTTAAGCTTGTTGCTTCTGTAACACTGACTGTAAAACGCAGCAAAATTTTTGAGCATGTTTTGCCCATTCACAGCTTGATAATACTGTGGCTCTTTGTTATTGTCTTTCCTTTTGCCATCACTCACATAAGGCCCATATATGATATCTAAAGCAGGCTGTTTGCTCTCTATAATACTAGAAAAACATTATTTCAGCAGCATACATGATTGTATACAAAAAACATTCTTTCAGTGGTGTTGTTTATGGTTCTGATAATGGTAACCTTGGAGTGTTTCTTAGACAGCTTTGGTACTCTTGGGCTAATACTAGCTGCTCTTCTAGTCTGAGTGCCCTGAGTTTGTTCTTGTGTTTGTGTGGTTTAGGCTTCACTATCTGATTCAGCAAAACTCTTACCGACTACCTTCTAGACTATAGCCACTCTGTTCTTTGACCCATGAGAGTGTCCACATCTGCAGTGTACTTCTCCATCTCCTTGGCTCTTTTGTTGTGATTTGACTGTTGCAACCAAGTCTTCATACTTGCCTGCCAATGTATCTCATGATACACAGAGGGCGCTTGATGAGCCGCCCCTTGACATATCTAACAACATGAACCAATCTGATGACAATGTTGAATGAAGGGCACTTTCTCTTAATTAGGAGTGCTACCAATTTAACCTGATGATCCCGCACAGGTTATTCCTTGGGTCTAATCCTTACATGGAACATGCCACCCCCTTATGGCCCAGTGGCTTTCCCCATATAGTATATTAGTCACAGTATTCTATAATAAACAATACCTTATTCTTATTATTCCTGTCCTTTCTATTGGACTGTTGTCTTCCCCAATTCAAATACTGAATCCTCATTGGTTCAGTTGCAACAGTAGTAGCAGCAGTAGGTTGACAACCTATCTAAAAAGAAAATTCCCCCAAGAAAGGACAGAGTACGGGCTGTATGGCTACTCCCTACCAAGAAATCTTCCTACCAATCCCTGAGGGGGATATCCCCAAAGGGTATGTCATCTATCAAGATCAACTGTTACTTAAAAGTGTGTACAATTGACTCTGCCTTGGGAAGTCCAATGCTAGTGTCACCCTGCGCCAGTCAGACCTGTCACAATGCATGCTTAATCTTTAGTTGGAAATCTTTTTGGGTGGTGTGGAAGGGAATGGCATTGTCAGCTGGCTCCACTCCACTGAAACCTGCCTTTGTGTATGTCAGGTACCTGAGCCTATGTGGTTTTCCACTGCTTCAGGCCATCTTACAGGACCTGCTGCAGTTTGGTTCATCACCTGGGCCAGTCAAGAAATAGAAATCACCTGGGCGTCATTCTGGGATGCTGTGAAGTCCCACTACAGCGAGATATTCTTGTCCATTGTGGTAGGGACTCCCCTCTTGGCTATCAAACAGACTTGTTCCATTCCTGAATATCTTGCTGCTGCCCCAGAAGCTGTGACAGATGGAAACACATGCTCCTTACCTTGATAGTTAATGGGATAAACCCCCATATCTGCAAGTGGGTTCCCGTAGGTTGCTGCACCTCCATAATTGACTGCTATAAAACCATTGTGGAGGCCAACAATCAGGCTTCAATGGGTTTCTGCTGCTCCAATTACGCATCACCTCGTCCTTGTCCCGCTCCTGGCAGTGCTCACAACCAAGTAGGTTACCACCAGCCATGCCAACAGGAAAATGGGGTTAAGCGCCCCTGCAAAAGGGAACTCCAGCTAGCACAAATTGAGGACCCAGAGAAAGCCTGGGGGTTTTAGTTACAAGAGGTTCTACAACCCCACTTGACTGTCACTCTCAATCCCTCCTAGCAAAGAATCCCTGCAACTTCAACATCCACAAAGTTGAAACCCTCAATGTCTTCCAAGTTTATAGCAATGACCCCATACTTTAAGCCAGTCACTCTCCAGATAAAGTAACTCACTTGGCCTACCCCTTTTGTTTCCGTGGGAACACCCACAAACTACTGGTAGATACTGGGACCAACCACACTATGGTGGACCAGACTTTTGCAGATGCTCAACAGTTAGACCAAGTGCCAAGCATATTCAAGGCAGTACAGGTGGCTGATTCCCAAAGAGTGACAATTACCCATGAGATGGTACCCTTCTCTGTGAGAATGGGGAACGTCCAGGTTAAGCTCTCTGGGCCAATCATGGCAGGGCTCAGCCACAACGTAATTGCTGGCCTTGACTGGCTTTGGCACAACTGTCCCTACATTGACTGGGATACATCTGTTATCACCCTTAATAGAAATGAAGTGGGCTTCCAGATTTACCCTGTGAAAATGAGCAAGTTGCTGCACGATACTGTGTTTTTCAGAATCACAGAAACAGACTCATACAATTTCAAGGGGGGAGCTAGACTTCACACAATGCTCAGTTGAAGTTATCTGCGCAGAATCACCTGCGGTCCTTTCCTTGACTACTTCACCTCCACCAGCCCTTGCCACTCTCCTTGAGGAGTATAAAGACTTTTCCAGTGAAGACTGAACCAACTACCTCCTCCCTGGGAGATCCAGCACGCTGTACAACTTCAAGGGTCACTTCCCAAGGTGTGTCCCCTCTATTGCTTAACACCAAAAGAAGATGAAACCCTCCGCCAGCACCTTGTAGAAGCACTTGATAAGGGCTTCATACACCCCTTGCTTTTGCCATACAGGGCTGCTGTCTTTTTTGTAGCCAAGAAGGATGGGTCCCTTTGCCTGGTAACAGACTATTGCGCCTTAAATGAGGTGACTGTTAAGAATAAGTACCCCCTGCTGTTGATTGACAACCTGTTTGGCACACTTTCAGGTGCAAAGGTCTTTAGCAAGATTGATCTCACTGTGGGGTACAACCAGGTCCGCAGTGCACCAGGGGATGAGGCAAAAACTGCCTTCTGCACACGCTACGGGTTGTTTGAGTGTTGAGTCATGAACTTCAGAATGACCAATGCTCCCTCCACCTTTGCCATGTTAATAAACAAAGCATTTGAGGAATTGATTGGAAAGTGTTTTGTTGTGTACCTTGACGGCCTTATTGTCTTCAGTCAAGATCAAACCACACACCTCCAACACCTCCGTGCTGTCCTTGACACCCTTCAGAAAAAGCAGTTGAAGGCTAAGCCTTCCAAATGTGAATTCCTCAAGTCAGGGCTATTGTTTCTTGGGTACACTATTTCTGCCCAAGGGATAAAGCCTGACCCTGCCAAAATCAAGGCAATCACCAGCATTCACCTCCCACCAATGTTGGTCAGGTATGTACATTCTTGGACATGGTTGCATATGTGCGTAAATTTATCCCCAATTGTGGAGAACTTATTATACCTCTCACCAAGCTCCTGAACACTAAACAACGCTTCCATTGGACATCCACCAGAGATCAAGCCTTTGAGATGTTAAAGCAGAGGCTTACAACAGCACCTGTATTACAATTCCCCAATTGAAACCGCCAATACAAACTCAAGACTGATGCCTCTGACAGGGCCATAGGGGGTGTATGGCGGGTAGAAACTGACAAGGGCGTCTTCCTCCCTGTGGCATACAAATCCAGGAAGCTCACTGATACAGAACAACTTTACCTGATTCATGACAAGAAGTTAGCAGCAATCATGTACTGTGTCAAGAAGTGGCACTATTACTTGGAAGGGGCCACCTTCCACCCTGTGTTCTGACGGACCACAAGTTGCTCTAATACTTGAACACACAGTCCCACTTGACACTCTGCCAGGCAGGCTGGGTTGAGCGTCTATCTTCTTACCAGTTGCATATTGAGTACAAGCCTGGGAAAGAGCTTGTCACAGCAGATGCCCTCTCAAGGCTCTACGTGGCGTCCATCACTGGGACAACAGTTTGGACCTCAATTGGCCAATGCTCTACCTCCAACCTTAAGAAACTTGCTATAAAGGCCTTAATTTGGTAACCATCTTCAAACTGAAGGACAACAAAAGTCAGTTCATCACCAATGCAGACAATGTCTGCCGCCGCGCGGAAACAGGAGAAAAGACACCTTGAGGCCAGATACACTGTAGATGACCCCATGTACGCCCTCAACCCCAATTCAGACAAGTTAGAGCCCAACCACTTGGGACCCTTCAAGATAGCTGCATTCTATGACAACCACACCTATAAACTTGAATATGCCCAAGAAAACACCAAAAAGCTTCACCATGATTGCTTGCACCCCTGCCGTGCCATCCCCACAAAAAGGTTATTTGTGCAGACCTTCCCAGATCTTCCGCAGACTCCAATATTGGTGTCTGACAACAAGCAGGGGGTTTTGCAACCAAGTCTCCAGAATTGCCTGCCAACATATTTCACAATATACAGAGGGCACTCAATGAGCCGTCCCTTGACATATCTAATGACATGAACCAATCTGATAGCAGTGTTGAATGGCAGGCACTTGCTCCTAATTAGGAGCGCTACCAATTTGACCTGCTGATCCCCGCACGAGTTATTCCTTGGCTTCAAAACTTACATGAAACACGCCACTATGCCACCCCCTTGTGGCCCAGTGGCTTTACCCATATAGTATATTAGTCACAGTATTCTATAATAAACAATACCCTATTCTTATTATTCCTGACCTTTCTATTAGACTGTTGTCTTCCATAATTCAAATACTGAATCCACATTGGTTCAGTTGCAACATGATCATTTTGATATAAAAATAAATCTAAATCAGTTTATCTTATAATTTATTTATTTAATTCAATATTTTTGTCTAAATTTAATAGCATAAAGGCTTGTAGTCACTACCGTTTATTTCAAATTAGACTATAAAATTGCTATATTAATTTTTTTGGTTTTAGATGTGCACTCTTAATTGTGTGTGTTTATAAATCTGATTTTTTTGATAATTTCAATTTAAAAACAGACAATCAGAACATTTATTTCCATTTTATGTTCTAGATTGTAAGGCTTGATTAGGATGAACTGAGTAGCTGTATTATAGATTCAGTTTGGAGTTTGATATTTTTGTTGTCAGTTTCAGTTACTCTAGAGGTTTGTTGTTGGTTCAAGTTTATCACTTTAGTGACTGAGTTTAAATACATTCTTAAAAACTATAAATACGTGAGATATTTATTTTGTGACTGAAACTCATTCCTTCTAGTGCTTGGCATACAGTAGTTTTAGAAGCTATGGCAACAACCAAAAATATCTCAGATTCAAACAAAATGATTTCAGATTCGAACAAAATCCAAGCCGCGCAAGATTCAAGATTCAATTAATTTATAAAATTTCAGTTAATAAATGAACAGTTAAAAAAACCAAAATTTCACTAGCCCATTATACAAAATTATATCAAACATCAAGCGGTGTAGTTCAAACCACACACAAAATGAACTAGCGCAACAAGTGATATAGATGGATTCTATTCCAGAGTATATTATAATCTAATCAGGATTAATATGAGGCACCAACAGAAGGAGTAAAATGAAACAAAATTTGAGCAATCTAGAAGCGAGATTCCACAAGCACAAAACAAAATGAACTCGCACAAGATGTGTAATATGAGCAGCCTAAAATAGAAAACTATCAATTTAACAGCCAATCAACAGCTATCTAAATTAGGGACAGAGACATTTTATTCATTTTTATGGCTCCATATTTGTATGGAATGGTTTTTAGAACCTTCCAAATATGGGCTCGAGATTACAATAAAAATAAATCATAAAATTTTAAAATTTCTACTTTTAGTGATTTTATCCTAGGTTTTTTTAAAGATGGTTTTCAATAGCAACAACGTTTTCAACAGTGCCAGCAACCAAGCCAGCAGCAGCCAAGCCAGCTTCAATGGAGGCAAGGCTCAGAATGTGGAGGCACCTGTTTACACCCAAGCCTTTGAGGTGGGTAATGAGGAAGCTGACCTGTACCTGACCACCAACCCCTATGGCTTTGACTTGTTCAGTAGTCACATAGTGTCTAGCTCTGCCCCTGCTCCTGTACTCACCCCCGCACAAGCTGCCCACCAACCAACCAACCAATCAGGATGGCAACCTTGATTTGGAACAAATTCCTGCCACTACCCAACCTGCCCCCCTACAGCCAATCAGGCTTCAGCTCCCGTGGCCCAGCGCCCCAAACAACAAATCATCACCACCCAAATTCTCCAAGAAATTGTGGCACTAAACCTACAGGGTCTGTCATGGGACCAGATTGCCGCCTAGTTGCAATTTACCCAAGCTACTGTCATGCAGGATTCAACAACCTGATGAACAGGGGGAATCTGATCAGGACGGCTAAGAATCCAAAGAAGGCCCCCAAGTCCCAGATAACCGAGGCCTACCCAATAATTCTTGACCTCCTCCATCAGGACCCCAAGCTTCTCCTAACACAGGTCTGCAAAAAGCTTGCACACCATAACATATGGGTCTCCGAGCGCATGGTGCAGCTCTGGATGCACAGAAAGGTGGCTTCTATACGGGTTTCTACCAATTTTGCCAGCAACCAATGGGATGGCGCTGAGGATTCCCTATATGATATTGACATCAAGCCAACCCTGGTCTGATACCTGACAAGTTTTTCAGATGACATCATTTTCATCTATTACTTTAAGCTATCCATAGTTTTTGACAATTTTGGCGCCCAAGAAAGAGCTGCCACACAAAAAGGGAGGAAGAAGGTCAAGAAGGGGACGCTTATTGGTGCATTTCTGGCTGTTTCAGTCAAGGGTTCTGTCTACTATTGGACAAACCCAGATTTCACCAATGTCTACAAGTACAGCCACATGCTCAGTGAATTACTTGACTCCTGGGATGGCTCAAATTCAAAGCATCAGGTTTTCTTGAGCCACCAGATGGAGGGTAGCTCCACTGTCCTCAAGGCCATTCAGGGACGTGGGCATCAGGCCTCAGTATACCCTGCCAGCCACACAGACATCCATCTGGCTGATGTTGTCTTCTTTAACATTGGATTCACACTCTGGGAGCGCTGCCCTCAGGCTTTCAACAACCTCTATCTTGGGGTCCTTGACCACAATTCTCTCTTTGGCTGCCAAATGATGGCTGGCTTGTTTGCAAAAATTGTCTTCCACGTGAACATGGGCAACCAATCACGCAAAGATAAGCGCCTTCCACCTCAGGCTACTGCCACCTACCAGCCCATCCAGCCAATGATCAATGAGGAATATAATAAGCGTTATATGGCGGCTATCACACACAATCCTCCTAACCCTACCCCCGCCACCACCACCCCTCACCTTCCAGCCCCACCCACCCAATCCCAGACCCTTCAGGCCAGCACTGCCTCTATGTCTTCCTTCCCGCGCTATTCTGCCTACTAGGCATCACTCTTCCCCACCCCAATAAACCCCCTGTTGCCAAACATTTTCTATTTGTATTATATTTTTTTGAATTTTGATTGTTCATGTTCTCTTTGTTTATAGTTGGTTTTATTCTTTATGTTCAGCTTATTTTTAATAAATCATATATTTACTATGCTGTGTATCTAGATCCAGAACACAGTTATTTTTAGTACCCAAACACAGCCCCTTGTGAAAATATTAACAACAATTTGGTGATCAGCTAAATTTGAATTAGAAAATTATAGGTTAACTGTTTTTAGATAAAGTTGTTACTGGTCCAAATTCAAAACCTTAATGATACTGTAAATTCAGAACCTGAACGTAAAAATGCGGGATTGTCAAATCCTTGGTCCAAATTTTGAATCACTTTTGCAGGATAGCCTTTTTTTAATTAAATTGATGCTTTTTGAGAAATTATTTGAATTTTTAAAAATGTGGGAACTCATAGACACTTTGCAAAGTTCAAGTCAAACTGCATATTTCCAATGGACAAAATGAATTGACTGGAATCAGATTTGAAGCGTTCAAATCCATCAACCATTTCCATTAAGTTTACTATGTTTTTTGGAATTGTGGAATTGTCAAATCCAAGAACCAAATTTCAAATTGCTTTTGAATGCCACTAGTAAACTCAAATAATAATTGCAGGAACTGGAATCCAAATTGAATGTACAGTAAGTAACTAGGACAAATCAACCCAAATCAAGAAGCTCCACTCTGGATAAAATCAAATGAAAAATCCAATCTAAACACCCATGTTTAGACATGAAATTAAGTCAAATAAAAAATTATCTAAACTGGAAATGATGCAATATTCTGCACTTTAAATCACTAATATAGTGACCATAAAAACATATAATGATTTATGAGCTACTCTCCTGATGACGCAGAATTTTTTTAAAAGTTTTTTGACCCCCGGGTAGCCAGGGGTCATAAAACTTAGAAAAAAATTCAAGGAAGAAGGAGAGGGGGGAAAGATAAACCATTAGTTTACTAACTATGTATTCATGTATTGCTACTAAGGATACTTGATTACAGTAGATTTCAGAAGACGCTAATAATAAATTAGAATTATATATTACAATCTATCTTATCACATTGTCTTTCCTTTGGTATTTTGACAATGTGATAAGATAGATTGTAATATATAATTCTACTTTATTATTAGCTTCTTCTGAAATCTACTGTAATCAAGCATCTAAATTGTAGCCATCCTAAAATGGAATAGGGTGATTTTTGAGAATGCCTATGATTCCTAAAAGAATTAGCAAAAATCCACTCTATATCCTTTAGCATCCTTTTTGAGATACTAATAAATTATATTTATTTCAAATTCCTTGCAATTATGATTTGAAACTTGGTTCTTGGATTTGACAATCCTGCAATTTCAGATTCATTAATTTTTACATGATGTCCATGATTCAATTGAAATACAGAAAACTCAAATTGTACATAAGAATCCCACATTTCTGATTCATGTATCCCGCATTTGTTTGCTGAGTTTTGTCTTTTGTTAGTTGAGTTATCTGCTCAAGAGATTTGAAATTTGCCAATTTAAATAAACCAAAAAAAAATCAAAATAAATGGATGATTTTATTAAATATTTTATTTTTCACTCAGCTAAGTTGCTCACAAAAGCAATTCAAAATTTGGACTTAGGATTTAAAAATCCCGCATTTTTACGTTCAGGTTCTGAATTTACAGTATCATTAAGGTTTTGAATTTGGATTAGTTACAACTTTATCTAAAAACAGTTAACACTATAATTTTCTAATTCAAATTTAGCTGATCACCAAATCATTGTTAAAGTTTTCACAAGGGTCTATGTAAAGTGCCAAAAATAATATGGCAATTAAGGAAACAATGTCAACACAAAGCAAACAACACATATTGAGATGAGGGTAAAACATATACACAATGGGTAAAAAGATAAGATATTGTAGCAAATGGGAAACAAATAAGGATAAACAAAGAGGCAAAAATATCATAATAACACAGATTTTATTGGGGTGAAAGCTATAAAAAGATATGGAAAGGTTAGTAAAAAAATCAAATGAGAGAACTTTAAAAACTACTCAAAGACCTCAACTCAGCAATTGCCAAAATTAAAGATATTGACCGCAAGTTCAAGGCAAAAGTGAAGGCTGCCATCCTTACAGGGGGGAAAATTGAAAAGGTGTCCGCCAAGTCACTCATGGCCAAGATGCCAGACACCCCCAAAATAACAATTGAGTGTCTTCTTAATGTTCAAAAAACTGTAGTTGAGGGCCTCCAGTTCAAGTCATTTGCCTTCTCTGCGCTGTCTGTCTGGGTCAACATTCCTGAGATGTATGCACATCTCAAGCCAGCCAAGCAAGCAAGAACTGAGGATACAGAATTGCCCGCCCAACTGCTTGTGCCAAGAATGGCCAAGCCTGCCAAAGCGGCTGGCAAAGAGGAAACACAAGAAGGTAACCTAAAAAATAAAATTAGTGAAATTTTCTAAATACTTACCTTTTTTTAAAAAAACGTAGACAGTGAACTCTGCCGGGTTCTGGTTCCTTTTGTCCCACCCACCTTCTATTCAAAATTTGCCACTCACATGGCCAAACAGCTCTTTCTGTCTACCCTGTCTTTCAGGAGCTCAAGGATAGGATTTATGGTACCTTCCCAATGTCCAGGAAGGCATTGGCTGGGCTTTCACATAATGAGGGGGCATCTGAGTGGGCATTTACTGCCTACAAGAATGCTCAACTGGTCTGCCTTGACCTGGTGGCCCTCAGTGGAGTTTACTGTGTAAACTTTATTGAGCTTGTTTAGGGCGTCCTGGAGACACTCTCATTTAAGAATATATCAGAGATTGGCCGGGCCCATGCAGCTGCTTGCTTCTTCTTTCCAGTAAAGCATATGCTCTCTTACCTGCTGGATAACTTTGGGCGTGCAGTAAGAAAACAGGCTGTTGTGGATGCAACAGCCGTGAAAAAGACCAAAATTCTTCTTGCTGACTTCAGGCTGGCCTGAAGTGCCGACAAGACATGGGTCCCTCTGGCAATGGAGATCACATTTGCAAGACAAAGCACAAGAAGAAGATTAGTACTGTGTACAATAAGCTGACAACCTCCAGAATTAACTCATACAGAATGGAACATCCTCCATGTCGACAATTTTCAAAAATATTTTTCTTATTTTCAATATTAAAGATTATTTTTTTCTTGATTAACTAATTGACACTGATAAAAAAAGCAATGTTTATTTTTATTTTGATCTTTTAATTGAAATTATAAAAGATAAAGCAAAAACAATTTTTGAAATTGTTGACATGGAGGATGTTCCATTCTGGAGGTTGCCCAATAAGCTCTGTGAGTTTACAGAAGCATTTGCTGGGCAAAGGCTTCACCTTGTTGTTTATCTGGGGCTCCTTTTTACTTTGGGATGGCCGCATCTGTTGAGGACCTGGATGGGGTCCTCCTTGGGATTGACAAGGCCAGGCTCTCCCTGGATGGGAAGAAGCTCCCCCCCCGGATACAACTTGGTGGGCCTCGTTATCCAGGATTTCCTGGTTCTGGCTGGGATTTACGGGTTTGCAGTCCCACCAGAGAAGCTGCTTCTTCACTCTCACCTGACTTTACTCTCTTTCACCAGCAGGCAGGAGTATTTTAACCAGGATGTATCCACCGTCCCAGTGTGGTGGTGGAGGTTGTGCCCTTTCCATCGCAAAGTGAGTACATACCAAAGAACTCACTATAGGCACACACAATAAAAAATATGATTCTAATAAATTTTATTAAACTTTATATTATTTTTATTATAATAAATTTTTATAATTATTATTTTAGCAAACAAGTTTTGCAAAATATATTGCAGAAACAGTTTCATAAAGCATAAAATTATACATTAATAAAATAGATTCTAACTTGTGCATTTTACATTTAATTTTTTTAATTTGATTTTTATATTTATTTGATAAGAGTAATATAAATATATTCACTTAATCCAGTATCAAGTCTTTGGGATAACCTCAGATGGCATAATAAAAAATTAATATAAAATAAATAAATTACTAACCTCCATTGATGGTCCTGCTGAATGTGATTGCAGGCTTGGAAACATCTAAATATAAAATGATAATTGATAAATCTTGAATAGGAAATCAGAAAATATAAAAAAGTTGGACACACTAAGCCTTCAATTGATTGGCTGTTTGACTAGGCATGCGGGGATGAATGAATCAGTGTGGCCATAGAATTTGGCCACAGTCTCAGCTGATAAGGTGTGGATTCCGGCCTGCAGCAAATCAAACAGGTTCTCGGTCCCAGTTGGGGTTCCATGCTTGACAACTCGCTTGAGCCACCCAAAGACTTTCTCAATGAGATTTAGGAAGGACAAATAGGCAGGGAGGAAGAAAAGGCACAAATTTGCCATGGCCAAATTGCTGGGGGCTCACTGCAATGCTTGTGTCAATTATTGAGAATTCCTCAAAAATATCAGCCATCTTATGAAAACCAACATTGTCCAGCACAATTACGTTGGTGAAGCCCGGGCTTGTGCGCCTCAGGTGCTCCTGGACCAATCAGGGGAATTATAGAAAAGTACGGCTATTGTGAGAACCCAATATCATTTGATACAGTTTGACCCCCTTTGGACTGAGGAGAGCCACCATCAAATAGGCTGTGGCGCGGGCTGCAGCATGCTGAGCCATCCCGTCATTGAAGCCTTTTGAGACATACCCACACTCATTGCGCATTGACAAGGCAAAAGCTGATTTGTCAATGTAGTAGAATTTGCCTGTTCTCTTGGCTTTGAGGGCAGTGTACGCCTCAGCGTATTTTTTCCAAGTCTCAATGTTGATTGGGCTGTTTCTGTTGTAGGAAGATACTCCAAGCTTTTTTTAGAAAAAGCACATTCCCTTCACCAGATGGTAGTAAAAAAATTGAAGCCTCAACCCCCAAAAGTGGACTTGATCATGGCCTGTATATTTGCCAGTTCAAGATGGCAATCTTGGATTATCCACTGGTGGATTGCCTATTTGTGCTCCTTGGTGAGCATGGTGGAAACACGCAAGGATTTCTCCGCGGCAAGGACTCGGCCAGTATTGATGAATTTGTTGAAGGTCTTGGAGGCGTACTTGGGATCCACCCCAACAAGAGCCATGGCTGTCTTATAATCACCAGATTCCCGCATTAGCTTAAGCAGGATGATGCATTTGATATCGGGGATGCGCTTCTGGGTGGGCATTTTGACGGTGGGGATTGACTTGTTGGCATTGGGCACAACACAGGGCATAGGTACCTTGGTGTATAACACAGCAACTTTCTTTAACACTAACTGCCCCTATGTGGTTCTATAGAACTCAGGCTCCTCGTCCTCTTCCTGATTGCCATCACTATTATAGGGCTTGTAGCTAGTATCAAGTACAGGCTTCAGCTTCTCCAGAATAGCTGACAGGACCAACTCTTGCTGGTACACAACGTCAAACACATACAAAGTAAGTTCTACCTCCTTGTTTCTAACTTTCTTTGTAGTGGTGACCTTGGTGGGCTTCTGGGTCAGCTTGGGGACCCAAGGGTTTATGCTCCGCACCCTATCAGCTTGTGCTCCTTGAACTGGTTATGTCAGTGCAGCGTCACTATCAAACTCTCCTCTCCCATCTCCTTTCTGAGTAGGCACTTGGGTTGCACTAACTGTGTTCTTTGATTCACAGGGGCAACCGCAACAGCGGCGCACAACAGGTGCATTGGTACTCTGTGGCTGTGTTCCTTCCGTTTTACAATTTAATAAAATACTAAATAAAATTCAATTAAGTTACTCTCTAATTTTAATTTTTGGTTTTATCTGAATATGGATATTCAATTAATAGTTTTTCCCACCCAATATCCCGATTATAGATTTCTTATTTCTTAATTAGTTGTTTCTGGTTTTACAACACCCATTTTTGAATACCCAACATAATTTCCACCTGTTTCCCAGATTTTATGCCAAATTAAGCATCCAACACAATATTTTTAAAATTTATGTCTTGGATTGTGTCTTATTTTAGATACCTTGGTATCATTCATGATTACAATCCATTGCACACACTGAGTGAGTGATTTTGTTTACATAGTGAGTTGCTATTGTGCTTCATTTTTTGATTGAGTTTTGACTCACCACGCTTGGGTGTATTTTGTCACCGATTCACATAGTAAACATATGTACACCAAAAGTCAACTCACACCATTTTGTTTGTGAATCAATGTATTTTGGATTGTATTTTGAATGGTTTTGCTTTGCATGTGAGCCCTTTGTTGCTGTGTTGACTCATTTTACCCATTAATGCCAAAATTCCCTGTTAACAGAGTGTATATTTTATTCTGATAGTTGGATTTCACTTAAATCTGAAATTATTTCATTTAAATCTGAAATATTTTTGGTTGTCACCATAGCTTCTAAAACTACTGTATTTGTTGTTGAATCATCATACATTCTTTCAAGTTTACAGAGGTTTGTTGTGTGACTGGACATTTTTATCAATTAGTGCAATTTTTTTGTGAAATTATCCTCTATTTCTATCAAAAAAGTTGAGATTTGGTGTGACTGAAACAAATTCTTCTGAACTGAACAATTTTTGTTTATCTTGGCAGGTTGTAAAACTACAGTATCTAGAAAAGTTTGGAAAAGAGGCTCTGTTTCATAAGCATTTTATGTGCATAACTCTTACATGGATTAAAAGTTATATCAGTGTTTATTTTTTACTTTACTTTATCTTTGTTTCACTTTTATTTATTTTTTCATCTTTTGTAAAGCCTAGTGTAAAAGCTTGCAGTCTATTTTTTCATGCTGATTTTGCACATTTTTGTTTTTGAAATCTTGCATTCTTAAATATGCTGATGACCCTTTATTTAAGGAGGGTATTGTAATTGCTAAGCACTTTAACATTCAATTACCTTGATTGAGTAACAAATCGAAAGCCTTAATCACCTCAATCACCAACCTATTGTTTCAGTTTATTATAACAAGATATCGGCTTACCTCAATTAGTTTCATGCAACCGTAATCGATGCTTTTTGTGAGTTAAATTTCTTTCAGCATCTAAAAGGTTAGTTGAAAGCTTACCAGGAGTGGCTTCTGAGCTCTGGGTGAAATGCTCTAGTTGAATAGGTTAGTAGCTAGCTTGGAGCTTGTAATGATTTAAGCTTCCCTTTTTCTAGCCACTTGATTGTTTAAATTTGATGATGCAACCCAAAGCTTAAATCATTGCTCTGGTTGCTATGTGACTTGGTGGGGAAATTTGGATTGCGTATAGGCTTTTGGAGCCAATCAGAGATGGATTTGAAGCTTTAGTGTTTAAAGCATTGTTATTTGTAGTAGCATTCTCCTGTGCCAGAATGACTTAACATCTAAAATGAGCTAAAACATATTCTGGAGCGATGGAGGAAGCCTCGGCCAGCTGCCCGACACCAGCGGTGACAGGGCCCCCCATCGCGCCGGATCATCTCCGCCAGGTAGCGCAAGGAAACCCCAGCGGTTCCGCTGGCAGCTCCGCCGAGGTAGCCTGACAGGCTGCCAAAAAAGCCTTGGTGGGGATTGCCCAGAGTGATATAGACCAGGGTGAATAGATATCATTCCTTTGGCAGTTTGTGACTTTTCAATGCAGTCAGAAACTTCAATCCCAGATTTTAAACTAGATCCTCTTTTCAATACCACTTGGAAACTTAAACTTCATCAAGTTTTAGATTTCCCTGAACATAGCTTGGAAAAAAGTAAGTACTTCAGCTTGGGATTGTTTTTTGTTTTCCTTTTTATAATTCACTGGCTTAACTTTCACCAACTAAATTAACATCATTTTTTATTTATTTTGCTACAATGCACTCTTTCTAGAAGCTGCTGCTAAGGCTATTGTGAGTCACTTTATAAAACTTTCCAATATTTAATAAATAAAATTATATATCTTTCTCTCTTCACCATGAAATTCTTAATCACCTTTTGTCTTTTTATTTTTTGGTGCGATGGCAAGAGTTAAACTTTCATAAGTGGGCGATTCGAAGTAGGATCTTAGGTAGCTCACAATCAATATAGTTAACGAAAGCTTTTACATGCTTCCAGTGCGATCCCAAGCCAAATTCTGACCCTCTAACCAAAGCTTAAAGTCAATTTCAGGAATGATATCAATTTACGGGCTAGTTTTTCTACTGATTTCGAATAAGAAAAGACAGCTGACTAATCTACAGTCTAACTTCGAACTAGTTATCATCAGTACGCTTTTAGTAAAGGTTATTTTTCTTGGGCCACCCGAATTCTTTTTGTCCAAAGGGCGGTTCACGTCCTTTTCATCCTTGGTCCTGATCTTTAGGCTCGATCTCAAATTATGTGTGTTTATCCCGCTTTTGATTTTAAGCAGGTTGCCTACAATTTTTAACAAGAATTTTCTATTTGATCCGAGCATATCGTTCGGCTTCATTTAAGCTTTGAGAATTCATGCTTATTTTTTCAATGTAAGGGAAAGAGATCCTAGCATCGATATCAAGTAAATCTTTTTATGGTTTTTAAAAATAAACTATCTCTCAACGTTGGGATCTGAGCATGACCTTCACCAGCTAGCATGGAATAATACTATTTGAAAAGCACGAACTGAAATATTGTGAAATGATCAAAAACAGCACTTCTATCCAACCTAACCAAACTCTTATCAATTTCGCTGCTGAAAAGGGGCTTTATATATTGTGCAAGAAAAAACCCCAACGATTATATTTGTTTATTTATTAGTGAAAGTTTCACTAGGTCCTCTAGATTTTAGTTAAAGCCAGTATACATTCTTCCAAGTAGATCTGCGATTGAGAATAAAGGAAAATGAAGTTTAAGTTATTTAATACTTATTGGCCTGATGTTCAGTCGATCATGCTTGGATCTCTCTTAGTGGTTTGTTTTCAAGGATAGCTTTGAGCCCAAGCGCCGAGATTCACTACTAACCATATTCTAGACCACTTGTGCTTCCAGAACCATGTGTTTCATAAGATTGAGGTTTGTGGCCAAGTGATATCAATAGATTCCGGAGTGCATGGAACTCAGTTTGAAAGTATGCTTTGAACATCGCAAAGTATAAAGTTGTTTAGTTGATGATGGGACTGCTGTCCTGCCCTGTATGATTTGGTCGCAGTTGGGAAATATTGTCGAGTTCCCAAGCTTTACCATCGGATGCTGTGTCACTGCCGAGGGAAAACTGAATACAGGATATGGCATGCGCCAACTGATTATTAAGAGGATTGGTAAAGGGCACCAGCCAATCATTAAACAACCTAAGAAATCAATCGAAATCAAAATGCCAGGACAGCATTTGCTTCGCAAGCAGAGAAACTGATGCGGGATGTATACACTAGGCCATGGGTTCCTCCCACTTCCATGTCGAGTGAGGTAGGTATATTCGGAATCAATCTTGCTTGACAGATTTTTTAATATACACGGACATCTATAAACACTTTTACATCTACCGTGCTTGATTTGCTAAACTTGTGTTTATTTATATTGCCTTCTATTTGAGTCTAGCATTCCCGTATTAAAGATGAGATCCACGGGAAGAGAATCGAAAAAAGACAAAAGGCGGGGGAGATTTTTGATTATTTACAGAGCAAGTATATGCTAGACAGTGAATTCTCTTTGGAAGCGCTTCAGCAAGATCCTGCTCTTAAGAAATTGACTCATTCATGGGTAAGCTTTTCATATCTTGGATGTCATTGTTTACGTTTAGTCAACCGAAAGCTGCAGCATTAAGCTGATTCTAGAGGAGTTAGTAACGCTTGGGATGATTTATAAAAAAGGGACAATCTCTGCTGTATATGGATTTGTACCACACGATCAGCTCCAGCAGCATATCTTGGAGGCGCTACGACACCCTGCCCATCAACGTAACAGCATGTTAATATGTTCAACTAAAGCTCTAGTGGGCGCCAAAGCCGACGATATCTGGCAAAGGATCCGCTGGGATCACCCCGAATTTGCCGACATCCCTAAGCAGCAAGTCAGCGACGTGCTGGTTGAATTGGATGAAGCGGGCCTGATTTATGAGTGCTACCATCGCATGTTCAAGCTTTCCAGTTAACGCACCTGTTAGCTGTATTTATTTGGCAGGATATTTCTTGTTGAAATAGATATGATTTGAGCTCCTCTCATGTACACTGCTTTTACGTCATCTAGAAGAAATTGAGTTCAGAGAATAGCGACAATATCATGTTTTAGAAATACCCCACCCCGTCATTTTCAAGCGCCTTTTTTAAAAACGCACAAGCTTAAATCTGATTTATACACTTAGTCATATAATCTAAAGGCTGCTTATATATAGTGAAACTCTCAAGCCGCTCTTTACAATCCAAATCTACAGTATCTTGGTTGAACGCTGCATATATTTTTGTTTATCTTGTATAACTCCAATGTCACTTAAAGCATCAAGCTTTTAATAATATGGCTACAGGGAACTTCTGCTGATCCATACCTTGTAGTTTCGTCAAGGGAAGTTAACTCTGTATATACAAGGTACAGGGTATTGGCTTATTAATAAACTGTTTACAATTAAGAAAGAAAACTCTCAAATGCTGGCACGGATTGTTGCAACTGACAGAACTAAACTTATCCCCTTTCAGAACCGATAAAACATCTTCAATTCCAAAGCTTTTGCAGCCACCCACACTAGTTTTTTTAAAAAAAATAGGAAGCAATACCTTTGTTAAGAGGAAAGAAACTAAAAAAGTAAAGCAATCAAGGTCAAGGTTAAACGATATACTTGCCACAAAAACAAGGGATGAATAGGGAAAGCACACAAACATTTTTTTAAAGCTTAAAGGTCATGCACAAACTTAAGTGCAAGGCTTTCTGGTTCTGGCCAGTGTTATCTAGCCCTTTGGATCATGGGGCTCTTTTGGCGATACACATATCAAACTTGAATTTGCTATTTTGACAGCGTTTTGAGATGAAAGGGCTGATAACATCATTTAAAACATAGTTCATTTTGATTTTTTGTACTTAATAGATTATAAGGTTGTAAACGTGCTATAATCAAGAGTTAAAGAATAAAAAATATGAGAGAAAAGGTATTTTTATTAAAGAGGAAGAATTTATATGTTCTAAAGAGAGTGACCATATTGTGTCTTTTAAAATAAGAGCAACTTATGATGGATCACATGAAAGGGGTTGATTCCCATGTACCGCATAGATGAAAGAATTTTTTATGACATTGCGGGTAATTAATAGCAGAACTTATATTAGTAGTTATCTATTTTAAAAACGTATCAATATAGGTCCTGAAAGTATGTGGTTTAAAACTTATTAAACACCTTTCCCTTAGTACTCTGAAATGTCTTTGTTATCAAGATTATCAGAGAATATATCATTAGGTGCTCAAGCCCCACACTATTATGATTGTCCTTTTATGACATAAATTATCCAGTAGTTTTATAACCTGTTGAGATAAAAAAATCATCTCTGTCCAAAAAAATTAAAAATTAAGAAACCTATATTAAATTACAATAGATTTGGATCCACTTTGATTTGTTTTCAGACTGAGATAATTCAGTTTATTTCAACAGATTATAAAACTACTTTACTTTCTTTTTGTCAGATCCTGGTCTTATAGAGCCTTAAGCAGTTATGATAAGAGTGATTATGCTTACATTTTCTTTTCACTCTTAGACCTTGTAGCTGTGGTTGAGGTAGACGTGTAAGGTAATAGTGATTTCTGATTTTTCAGGCTACAACTTAGATTTCTTTGAGGCTTAAGATCTAACCTTATCTCCAACTTCAAAACTTTGAAGCAGGGCTGATCTATGGCTTTGAAATACTTAAATTCTTTGGCTGATTGGTTATTATGCCCTTTGTATACATTTAGGTCCTTTATGCTAGGGATCTTGTTGGACAGTTTTACTTAAAATGTCTTTTATTTTTTATTTCATGTTTGATTTAAAAGATTGTCTCATATGATCTAAAGTATCTGGATAAATTTTTACACAATTCAAAGATTATCAGGGCATTAATTATGTGTGTGACCTAATTTTGAAGCATCTGCTGATAATTTGATAAGGACATGTACTAGTAATCTTTTTAGTCTTCCCCCCTTTTATTTTCATTTGGATGACATAAAGTGATTAAAAATTGGTTTGACCCAGTTTAATAAATGCAAGTTGGTTTTTCAGCATCTAACTTTTTGCCACTATATTTAATCAAAATTGGATGCCTCAAATTTGATACCCATTCTTTGTCTATAAAACAGCACATATCATGTAATGTTTTTTATCGCTTAGGCTACTATGCAATATGTAATAAATTTAATGCTGTTATTATAAATTTTATCTTATGTTTACTAATCATAGACTCTACCAGCTTAGAGCTAAGATCTTAAAGAAATTTTCTGGCGTGATATTTAGTACTGATTTGGTAGTGCCTCTGACTTGGCAACATGTTTAGAGACAAAGTTGATCCAACTTATAAAACTTCAGGTTCAACCCCATGAAAAAGGTTTTAGTCATAAAAATCTGCAGCTTGGCTTGACCTGCTCAAGACCTGTAGCCAAGTCATATCAAGCTATTTTTCCAGCTGATATGGCAAGGCTAATGGCCTTATATATAGAGTGTAACTCATTTACTTATAATAAAGCATCTTATAGTAGTACATATATTTTTCCTGAAATATATAAACTATACTATCTAAAATCTTGTTAAAATAAAGGCATTATAGATGTCAGAAAACTGTGAATTAAGGTAATATGTCATCTTTCAGAATGAAATTCTATGGATTTTAAAATTAGAAATATACAAAAAAAACTCAGATGCTTTGATGTAGACATCAGCTGTAAGGTCTCATAGCTTGTGGTATATGGTTGTAGACTAAAGCTTTAATACCGTTTATATTTTATGTTGGTTAAATACAAAAAAGTAGGTAAGGTTTGTAGTAACAACTGAACTAGGGCCCCTAGAAGCTTGTAGGAAGTAAAATAAGGGCTGAGGCAATTGATTAATCCTAAGAAAATAAAGTAGAATCCAGTCTTAATGACTGAAGACTTGGTCAAAAAATCAATTTCTAAATCAGGGAATTGCTCACCACTAGTTGGAGGATTAAAACTATCAATAATTAAATTGTGTGTATTATTATAGAAACTACCTAAATGATGAAATAGAAAATCAAAAGGAATCATAAGATTGAAATTAAAAGTTAAAACTAGATTGAAAAGAAAAACACAAGCCACAAACCTAACAAGTACTTTTTTTGAGGTGCAAGTCAAACAATCTCAACTTACTGTTGAAATTGGAAAACCAAGCCTTTTTATTTACTTGGTATTGAGGTGCAGAATTGAGGTGAGATACATTAACCAAGATTGGTTATTGAAAATGGTGGAAAAAGAACAAACAACAGAAACATATGTTTCTTGTGGTTTAGACTTAAAAAGTTAGTCACCGGTGTAAGGGAGACAACAGAAGGATGGTGATGCTTGGCAGGAGGTAAGAGCGAGAGCAAAAAGCAGAAGAGTGGGAAAAACCTGGTCTGAGGATGCTGGCGTAAGCGGGAAAGCAAAAAGGTATTCAGGTTTCAGATTTGGATATTATTACTAACATTTAGGTCCGCGGTTTGAAACTCAAACCAGAAGAAAACAAGGTAAGTTTTGAACTTAAAAATAACTGTGAAAATAGAAGGAATATTGCCAGTAAAGAGGAAATGAAAAATAAGGAATATTTCTGAATAAATGAGCCCATATTAACCCAATTCCTTCAAAGTAAAATGGTGGAGTCCAAAGAAAACTAGCAGCAAAAGAATAGAAAGGAGGATCCTGACATCAGCTCTTAAGGTCTTCAGGTGTAAAAATTCTGACTTAGACTTTATTCTGAAAGACAGTAAAATGTTTTTATACATCTGGAAGATAGTTTGGCTTGCATCTATATTTCTATATAGGGAATTTTGCTGTAGGATAACATAATCATATTTTGGTCTAGCTTCTAATATAAATAATTCTGAAAAAATTAGGGGCTAAGAAAAAGGGACTACATTTTTATTAATTCTAAAGAAAGAAAAAATAAATATACAAAAAGAAAGTTGTCTGTAATGCCATCTCAAGCGCGCTCAAGCCATAATAGATTTATTTGATTTAATTTGATTTTTCTACATTAATAAAATGTAAAGTTG
>QTSX02001131.1:0-25238 GCA_014839935.2 Entomophthora muscae | reverse complement strand
GTTATTGGGACACATTGTCTCTGACAGTGGTATCAAAACAGATCCAGACAAAATAAAAGCCATAAATAACATGCAACACCCCACCTCCATTAAACTAGTTAGATGCTTTCTTGGAATGGTAGCTTACCTAAGGAAATAAATCAAAGACAATGCGGAAAGCTCACCACACCAGTCAATGACTTAACCAAGGGTAATGTCAAAAAGAAATTCATCTGGACACCATAATGCAACAAGAATTTCCAACAATTAAAACAAGCTTTGATTAAAGCACCAATCTTGCAATACCCTAATAATAACAGGTGCTACAAGTTTGAGTTGGATACCAGTGACACCGCCATTGACGCAGTCCTACGCATCTGCCAGCCAGGGCAGCAAGACTTCCTACCAGTATGTTACAAAATCAGAAAACTGGCCAACACTGAGCAGAGGTACCCAATACATGACAAGGAATTGCTAGCAATATATCACACATGCAAGAAATGGAGATGTTATCTAGAAGGGCATTTAAACGTCTGAGTACTAACTGACCATAAATCCTTAATCTACTATAAAACTCAGAACGCACTTGCATGACAATCAAGCAAAATGGATGTCCCTGCTAGAGCAGCTCAGTTTGAACATCCAATACAATGAGGGGGAAGAGCTGGTCACAGCTGATGCTCTCTCTAGGTTATTTCAGCCAAGAGAGGATCATCCTGACCACCTGGACCCTGACTGGCCAAACCTATACAACACTGAGTATAAAACCAAATGGAAAGACCCCTCAACGCACCAACTGACCCACAATACATTACTAAGGAACAAAAAACATTTTCAAGTATCAAATAGCACTGTACACCAAATCATTAATGACAAACATGTTCCCTACATATCACTTGCACAAAGAGCTGACACCATATTAAGACATCACTGTCTACTAGGACATAAAAAGGTCAACAACTTATACCTCATGTTAAAAGAGATAGTATGGTGGCCCAATCTTAAATAAGATATAATTGATGTTCTGAAAAAGTGCACAGTGTGCAAGAAATACACCAGCACAAAGAATCCCCAGCCAACGGTTAACCCAGTACCTGACCCTGAACCATTCAAGGTTTGGGGACTGGACGTGGTGGACCACTTCCCAGAAACAAAGAGAAAACAACATTTCCTAATTGTAGCCCTTGACTTTACTACACACTGGCCCATCTGCTGGGCAACAAAGGACCACAAAGCAGAAAAAATAAACCGATCAATTAACAAAGCAATCATAGCTGAATACAGCACTCCAGACTACATCATAACTGATGGAGCAACAGAGTTATTAGGTCACAAAGTAAACAACAATTTAAAATCCAAAAACATCAAACATTCTACAACCTTGCCCTACAGGCCACAGGCCAACAGCAGAGTTGAACGCCTAAACGGCAGCCTTATCAGAACCCTCAAGAAAATAATGGATGGCAAAGCCAAGGACACATAGCCACTATACGTGAAACATGCACTATTAGTATTCCAGGTCTGCACCAATCAAGGGACAGGCTACTCATCTGTCTGAATCAACATATGGATACAAACCAGAGATAGTTACCCGCAACAATCAACCATACATAAAAATCCCCCTGGGGAAACCCCCCACAGTAGAACAAGTACCAACTCTATAACACATACACCTCAAAGCTAAATTAGCAAAAATAAAAAGGCTCAAAACACAAAAGGTAACCTCTACAGAGGAACCACTCCCCATCAACTCCCCAGTCTGGGTCCTGGCTGGGAAAAGAAAGAAGCTAGACTCAGTACACAGGGGAACAGGAAGAATCATCAAGTACAGAACAGAGCAGAAACACCTATCTAGTGAAATTCCAAGGTGCCAAAGACCTCAATCATCAAGAAATACCACAGATCCTGCTTTTGCCTCAGAAAAGGGGAGCACTTGACGTGGACTAGTACCAACTAGCAAACAACTCTAGGAACATCAGGCGGCAGCCTGTCAAGATAAAGCCTCCTCCTGATGTACCAGAGTAACCCCTTTAGGGGGGTGTCAATGATCTGGATGTACAAGTATTCTGGCTACCGCCTACCCACTTAGCATCCAGTCATTGCCCAATTTGATGCCCTCCCAATATACAGTTTGGACATACCAGAAATAGTCAACCAATCAATATAACATGACTGTCCAAGTATCCAGTGACGCAAGCCCATTCCGCACATGACCAACCCCTAGGTTCAATCCAATTACATCTCCATCACAGCTCAAGTATATATAAGTCTAAATTATTATCCAATAAAACATACTTCTCTTCTTTCTCAATTCCATATTTGAAGCTTCCTTAAAAGGCGCTCCTCATCAATTGTTTCAAAAAATGGCACACTTTGTTCCCTGCTCAACTACAAATTACTTTGGTGGAAACAGCTAGGTTGTTTGTGAATAGAATATTCTCCTTGCATGGCATTCTGATGAAGATTGTGAGTGACTGCAGGCCCCAATTCATTTCTCAGTTCTGGGAAGCTTTTACTGGAATTCTGGGTATCAAACTGTGGCATTTTCACAGATTTCCACCCCAATCTGATGGAAAGATGGAGAGGGTAAACCAAAGTTTGGAGGTCTACCTGCGCTGCTACACTAATGCACAACAAGATGGCTGGTGTGCTAACCTACCCATGGCAGAGTTCACATACAATAACGCTCCGCACACGTCAACTCAGGTTTTGCCATTCTATGTCAAATGTAGGTTAAAATTCCTCATTCAAAAATGGGTCCTTGTTTGGTTAGCAACATAGAAGCTGCAACTAATCAAGCTGCTGCATTGAAGCAGGTTCATCAGGAACTTTATGTTACTCTTGCTGCCGCTGTGACAACTTACAGGGAATACGCAGATTGCAAGAGCCAGGAAAGTCTAACCTACCGGCCAGGTGATCTGGTCATGGTGGATGCCTGCAATATGAAGCTGAAGGTCCTTTGCTGCAAATTAGGCCCCAAGCAAGTGGGTCTCTTCAAAGTTGAACGTCAAATTGGTCCCTCTGCATACCAATTAGGTTTAACCTCCATGCTTTTAAGATTTTTCACACCTTCCACAAATGCTTACTTACACCCTTTAAGGATACTGAGACTCCATTCTTCCTATCCCATTCTTGTGGAAGAAGAGACCTGAGTATGAGTTGAATTGCATTTTGGCTTCTCTGTAAGGATCTAACACCGTCTGGAATATTTGGTGTCTGTGGAAGGGTTATCCTGATTCTGAAAACTCATGGGTTCCCCACTATGATTGTTCCAACTCCCCAGATCTTATTCAAGAGTTTTACGATTGCAACCCAACTGCCATTGGTCACCCCAAGCTCATCTTAGCTATAATGAAACTTCCCCCTGCCCACAAAAACTTCTCCTTATCCCATCTTCTGGATGGTGGTTTTGTGTCCCAGGCTAAAGCAGAGAGTAATGTCACGGTAAGTTCCATAATGCCAGGGATTATTTAGCTAAGCAGGAAAGCTTGGAAAGCCAGAAAACTTTTAACAAACCTGACTGATTTAACAGGCTTGAATCAAATGGTTAATTATAAATTGAGTTACAGCTGCTCCAGTTTGCTGGTCAGATCCAATCCCCCTGTAAGTTGATGTTGATAAATTGATATAATTTAAGGGTCATCAGATATGAACTTGTTAATCAGCATGGTCATCAGATTTAGTCACTCAAGGGTTCTTTGCTACCTGGACTAGATACTCACTTGACAATGTGGAAGGAATAAGAGCCCAGGATCCAGGCAGTATTGCTTAGTCAATTTTTGATATATATTAAATAATTTTCACTGTTTCAACTCTTAAGAGTTGAGTCCTCTCAAAAATTTACTAAATAAAAATCACATATTCCCTGGTCTAACTTTACTTTTGAAAGTGCATCCTGTAGTTGAATTGTTGTGCTACATTCCCTACAATTTAATCCGAAGCTGGATTATTACAGGAAGATGGGGGCCTGCTGTTGGTACTTTGTTGTTGTTGCCGCTAAATGTTAATTCAATGCCTGTCAATCTTGGAGCTGTTCCTACTCCTGTCAAAGATGA
Organism: Entomophthora muscae; assembly: GCA_014839935.2. Taxonomy (NCBI): domain Eukaryota; kingdom Fungi; phylum Entomophthoromycota; class Entomophthoromycetes; order Entomophthorales; family Entomophthoraceae; genus Entomophthora; species Entomophthora muscae. The sequence continues at coordinate 21,204 of QTSX02001131.1, read as the reverse complement.
AACTCATGTGCTATCGTAATGTCCTGAATTTTATGCTGAAGAAACTCTGATTCTCTTGCAGGCCATTTATCTAGGGCTTTTCTGGTTGGGGTTAATTATTTTACTTAACCCTGATATCTCATTTGAGAATTTCACAAAATTTTATCTGAAGCTGTGTTGGTGGTTAATAATTAACTCTGTGGATTTGGTGGGTGATTCCCCACCACATGAAGACTGCTTCTTATTATCCTGTGATTTCTGTCACAGCTCCATCATCTAGGGGGCAGGTTGCATGATAACTTTCAGTACAACAATATCCCAGATCTCAAGGTTATTTGCACTGCTTTACTTATTCCTTAACCAGGAGCTTTTTATGATCAAACAGACTAAAGATTTGCCTCTTCTGATCTTCTTGATCTTTTCTAAAAATCATTATCCTTTATGATGTTCTCTTCTGGGAAAAGTGGGAATAGGGGTCAAGATAGACTTTATTAACAGAAGGAAGATCTACTTAAAAACCTTCTGATTTGTCACCGTTTTGGAGTTATTTTGAACAGCTACTCCTTCAGAAAGGAATTCCTAACGCTTTAGAAGACATCTAGTTACTAGAAACCAACCAAATGTGTAACCTATTAAGATGCAGATCAAGCGCCCAACCAAGCTCCTGCCTGTGACCAAAAGATTTCTGAAAGACCTTCAAAAGACCTTTCCAAAGACCCTGTAACTTTCTGGATAGCCTCCTTATTATAGTTTCTTTTTCCCAACAGTTCTGCCTTCAGAATGGCCTTTTTCAAAAGCTTAATTCATTGTTGTTCACTTTTTCCTATAATAAGTTAAGCTTACATACTTACTTTCTCAAAAGCTTAAAGTATTGGTTCACTGTTTTCTTGCTTATACTGAAGCTTTTGGCTTCCAACCAATAATATTTATTATGAAATATGCCCTCAACTCAACAAATGATTGCAGATTAAAAGCTACAGTATTTCTGAAGATCCACTGCAATAAAACTAGTAAATCAATTTTCACCACTCAAAGTGCTCAAATTTTTAACACTTTGCACACCAAAGTGTTAACTGGTTCCCTGATCTATAAAAAGTCTTCCCTGAATTTAACCTAAAGCAATTTAAATAGCAGAATACTATTTAAAATTTTCTTCTTGGTCTTCTTCAACATTTTGCCCAGATCTTTACTCTTTTAGTAAAATCCAGGGAAAACGTCTCACCAAACTGGCTTTGTATCCTAATTTCATAGCAAAATACCCTTATCCACCACAGGATATTACTAAGAAAACCTATTTCCTGTAACTTGATCATTGTTCCTCCTTGGTTTTTCTGCTTCAACAAAACCAAGGGAAAAATTCCAACTTCTTCTACCTCAGCAAATCAATCCAGAGAAATTTTAGAGCACCTTGTCCAATATTTCTCCCAAACTGGTCCAAATTCCTTCTCACAGAATAGTTTCTTGCATAGCTATCAAAAAACTTATCAAGCCCAAAAGATGACTTCATTCCTGGCATCCTTTTGTATTCCCCATCAGTAAACACCTCAGACTCAGGAAATATGTCTCCACAAGTGAATTCACTTAGACTTCATCCCCATCAGTGACCTACACATTAGGTCATCTGAAGCAAGCATACCTCATTTATTACAACTGGTTTTATTCACCCAAGTAGTTAGCTTGAGCTTTCAGGTGTAAAGTAACCAACTTCACTTCCCAGGAACCTCTAAATCATTCAGTTCTGGAACTGTTTCTCTGGACTGCTACCCTAATAGTGGTTCTTATATATCTATGCTTGCATAGCAACTTTAAGAACTCCTTAAAGCTACTCCAAAGTCATAGAAAGAGCTCTTTACCACTATTATAGGTAAAGCTAACCTACTGCATTCTCACCCTAGTTGGGATCAGGGTTTAAGTGGTACCTCAGCACACCCATCCCAGGGTAGAAACCTAGCTGTATTGTCATCCCAGCTTGTCCAAGGATGCTTATAATCCTTGGTATAATCATCCCAGGGCACCACTTCTATCCCTTAAAAGTACTAGAAAGGGCAGCCTTACTTTTAGACTGAGGTGTAGGGAAACAAAACCAACCACCAAGGCTAGACAGATAAAAACTGGCCTAAATTTCCCCTACTTGGGCAACTGATCTTCATTTAGATAAACTCAGCCTTTGCCTGCAAAGCAGCTCTCCATGTAAATCATCACAAAGATGTTAATCAGTCTAAGGTTGCTGCTGAAAATGTTGTAAATGAGCTAGCTATAGTTATATGTTTGGGTTGGGGGAGGGAAAATTCTGGAAAACGGCAGAGAAGGGATTCGGAATAAGATGATCTTCATTGAAAGTGATGGGGATCCTTATACCTGGGGAGTACGCTGTTATAATACCAATGGAGGTGGCGTGATTTAGACAAGGTGTGAACAATTTTGGGTGATTCATGTGAGGGATTGATGTTGTAGTTTTGGTTGCTCCTTATAGGCAAGTATGAGGTTCTTATCTATCAAGGTAATTGACAGGGGCTATGAAGGTAGATCCATCGTGGGATGGCTGGTTGAGCGCCACCCGTTTATTATGAAGAACAGTGGTGGCTGGGATGGTAATACTAGTCACAATACAAAGTTACATGAGAGAGATTTAGTTGGGACTAAATATTGACTTGACTCTTAGAAAAGAGAGGTTATAATGTATAGTGTGGTCCCTAAAGAGAAATAAAAGCCTCTTGATGGGATGTCACCATGATAATAAACGGGTATTGTCACTTGTTTGGTACTGTTATGGGGCATGAAGCTCAGCTTGACTGGGGAATGTGACTTTTAACTTTGTGGGGTCGAATTCTGGTGGTGGGGTTTTATTGTTTAAGACTTTTTAGGAAATCAAAGCTACATCTTTGACAAAGGCAATGTGGTGATGATACATTTATAACCTTCAGATCATGCTTGATATTGTAAATTTTCTTGTGCTGAGCCATGGTAAGGTTGATTTTAAAGGATGTCTTGTCATGTCAGTTAGCTTTCCTTATCTCCAGTGCTTTTGCTTGGTATGTTCTATGAGGTCTTCCTTGTCTTGAGATGGATTAGTTTAGAAAGATATAACAGTTGTATGCAAATATTATAATTTTCTATCAAATTGATGATTTCCTTTAGATTTATATTGAAAATAAGATTGTTATATGTATAATAGCTATTTATCAGGAACCGGGGTAGGCTTTCTGAGGGCAAACCCTTTGAGCCTTAAAGAGGCCTGGTGAGGGACAATGGCATGCCAACTCAGGGAATGGGTTTCCATATCGCTGGAGTCTTGCTTGTTGCGGGCTTGTTCGATCTGACAAATCAGCGCATTGATATGAACAAGGTCATCTTCCATTTGGGTGTGGTTATATCTTAGGTAAGAAACACGGTCTTGGTAATCCTTTAGAAGTTTCTCTTCCTCCAAAAGGGCTTCTTCCTCCTGCTCCTCTTCATAAAGAAAGGTCTGGCGGGTCATGTAGACGGAATACCACACACGGAAACTCATAAACAGACTGTCATACCGAATAAAGCGTACATTGTTCTTAACAACAGCTGCGATGTCAATACTCATGCATGAAATCACCACAAGTATATCCAATAAGCTCCATATGTCCTTGCAGTATTCCAAGCCAGCTACGCTAATGCGCACAAGGATCTCTACAAGGAACAGCAGCATCAGTCCCATTTTTAGGAAAGTGAGCACAACTTCTGCCATGTCCTCTTTGCCAAAAAAGAGGTCCTTCTTGTGCTCCACCTTAATGGCTACTTGTTAATGTATCCAACCCTACTTACCTAAAAGGAACGTCGCAAAAGATAACGACATGTACAACAGTGCCAGCCATACAATGGTATATTGCAACTTTACTGAGAAAGCAAGGTCTAAGTGCCAACTCTTCAGTAAGCCTTCAGAATCACCCTCCTTTAAACTAACAACATGCGCCATCCTGAATAACAACCCAGGGATGCTTATTTAACGCCCACTTGTAAATGCTGATTGTCACGGCTTATCTAGCTTTTTACGTCCTCAAACTTGTCTATCAGCTGCCAGCGCTTCTATATTTATAAACTTAACACGCTCCATCTGCTGGCTCATTAATCACGCGTGTTGAAACTAACTTACTAACCTTGGCTAAAGCTCCCAGCAACTCTCTAACAATAAAATGGTTAGAAATATCATCTCACCTCTAACCAATTAAATTAGATTGAAAATCCAATGCTCATGTATTCAAAGCACAACTCGCCCTAATAATTATTCACTTTAATAAAGCTTAATCATCTACCAGTGCTAAAGAGGCCATAACGAATCAAAAGGTATTTTCAACCTCCACGGCCCAGAGACTTTAGATTTTGGCCTGGAACCATGTTTACATCTCACGTGGAAAGGGCAACCCCAGAAGCTTAAACCCGCCACATGGATTTAACAGGTGACCAAATGGGGGGATGCCCAGTTTGATCACAACGGCAACCCATCCTTGCTGCCTCCCCAACCAGAATAAATATCCAGCCCTGAAAAGCAATCAACTCCTACAGCTGACATCAAAACCGAGAAAATCAAACTTTCCTGGAATTCCAAATGCACTCATACTCTAAACTCATGATCGCCAATGCGGTTCGCCTATCAACGAAATAGCCCAGATGGCACAATAAATCAGTGAAGTTGTTGCACTGTTACCAGAACATTATAATTAAGATATATAATATGGATCAGAAATAGGAGACTATAAGTGTCTATTTTTGGGATAACATTATTGAATACTGCAGACAAGTCAATAGGTATAGCTAAAATAGTGCATCTACAACCAAATATATATATAATTTTTAAACCCTAATGTAAAAATGGCAGTGACAACAGGCTTTAGAGTTACTATATACAGAAAAATAAATACTTAAAAATATACTGTAGATTTAGAACCTGTTGGGCAAAATGTGAGATTGTTAAATCCAACACCCAGATCTCAGATTGTAAGTGTGAGCAGCTGAGTTAAAAACAAAGCATTCAATTATTAACTTGAGTTTTTATTTATTTAAACTTTCAAATTTCAAATCCTTTGTACAAATAATTCAACCCGTGTCACACAAACACATCAAAAATATAGGATACATCCATCAGAAATGCAGAATAATAATGTGCAATTTGACACATTCTTTTATTATATCGATTTTAGACCGCATGAAACAATTAAAAAATATGAAACCGTGGGATTTTTAAATCCAACAACCAACTTTCCGATTATACAGGAAGTGGATTTGAAATAATTTATTTTTCTAGTTCACCTTAAAAGGGGAGTCAAAGGATCCTGTGCAGATCCACACTAGTTATTTTGAAATCACTAGAGTTCTTAAAAAATCACAACATTCTATTTTAGGACAGCTAAAATTTGGATGCCTAGTATTTTCCAAAATAGACATACTTGACAATAAAACTTACTGAAATGTACACTCCTCTTATTGAGTTTTTTAATAAAAAAATATTATGTCTTCTTCTGTTAACCATGCCAGCACGCTGTTCCTTGGGTGTGAAGAAATAATTCTATAGTATAATGGGTCTGGTAACATAGTAACCACTACCACTGGCAACTCCAAACCTGCCAACCCCTCCCAGAAAAATATTCAGGGGTATGTTTCCCCTTCTACATATAACATGGCCCTGTTTGCACACCATACAAAGGCAGCTGCCAACTGGAACCCTGCCCTGGCACTAACATCCAACATCAGCAAATCATTTTAGGTTGTCATTCAGGGAAGTATAAATCTTGGCATGCCCAATCAAATCATCCAGCTTGATAAGCAGAAATGTTCCTCCCTCTGCCAATCAACCTGAAAGTTGCAAAAAATATAGTCACACCCAAAATTGTGCTGCAGATGATAAAAAAACAAGGGACTCTAATGCTCCATGAGGATTTGTAATTACACTGAGATTTCATATTTCTACTGTTGCTGAACCCTATAGACCCATTCCAACTGTGGCCCTCACCCAAGAAGACACCAAATTTTCTCACATATTAACCAAAGAGGATATGACACATATCTCATGATGACTATTATAGAATGTTATCCCAAATCCCCCTTTCCTAGGTGCACCTCCAGCTATAGCTTCACAGGATCTTCACTAATAAAAGAATGGTCAATCATTGGATGCATGGTGCTGTGGTTACCACTAGAATAATAAATAATCAACTTTTTGATTGGCCATTATTAGCAGACATTGACCTATACAGCTCTTCAGCTATCAATTTTATCAAAGGAAGAGTGATGCTAACTTACAATGAAAAAGCTTTCTGTTGCATACAAAGATTCTTTCTGGTATCCAAGACTTTAGAGAAAATCACACACAATCTGACATATAAAAACATGACCAGATTCTATATAGATTTGTGAGAGGTTTTCCAGCAGATTTCCTAGTGGGGTTGAATTATTACTCTGTATCCAAAAAACACTACCAACATATATGCCTATCAGAAGGAGCTAAAGGCCATGCTGGTGAAGAAGAATACCCTACAAACCAATCACATAGCTGTTTTAAGTTCTGATATGGAAAAGCACAAGTGTCCAAAGTAAATATAGGCTACAGGCTTTATCTGCTGAGCTTACCCACCTAATCATGCTGATAGGCATCCTGTAGAAGAGTGCCTATACAATAATAGTTATGTGCTCAGATGCCAGGCACCTGTAAGATACACTCAAGTGTGTACTAGTCTTGAGTTAGGGTATGGTACTTTTACTTCTTTATTTATACAGGACTTATCAGATCTTATAATTGTCTACACCAGTGACAGTGAAAAGTTGAATAAAGACACCACCTCCCCCCTGCTTCTCAACTTGGTATATCCAATCATTCTAAATAACCAAAGATAAATTAAAACAGATAAAGTATTCTGTACTGGATGCATCAACCATATCAATAGACTAAGTCTCCCCAACCCCCTGTAAGACTCTACCACCAACCCACTAACCCAGACCCCTAATATCATGCCCAAGTATCTTCCATTCTAACTGAAGAAATTCCTTGTGTCAGTTTAAAACAGATGATTCTCTTCCCACTTATAACAACTCATATTAACCCCCTGGAATGAAGCTGGAAAGCCCATCTCCATATTGTTTTAAAGATGTGATATTCCATCAGACATATAACAATTAACCAGTATGTTTAATAAAATTTAATTTGATTAAATTAAATAACATTATGTTATATTTATTAGTATTAATATGGGATATACTTATAAGCTAATATTTGTGCTTAATATACAATGATTAATAGTAGCTTTAGCTGTAATATTGAATAATTGTAGTCTTTCTTTATCTTTTATTAGTTAAATGATAGATGGTATACAAAACTTCAATATATTTCATGTGATAAAAGCAATCTATTTATTTCTACCTCATCTTTTACATTCAACCCTTTTGATTGGATTGTATCTATAAATGGTCCTATTACCAACTAATACAATATATATACTGGATGATTTATTTTAATATCTATATAACCATGTGTTGCTGTTACTTTCAGGGATCCAGTCTTGGGCAGCCAGCCGTTTGTTTCTAGGGGTGACCTGGGCCGGGTTTTTTGCAGGCAATGCCCACCACAAGAGGGGAGCTAACTTTAGAAGGTAGGAGGCAGACTTTCCTACCCAGGACCACGGGCCGGCAGCCGGGACTATAGCTTCAATCACCCCTGTGAGGGTGATGTACACAATCCCAAACAGCTTGCCAGAATGGTTGGTAGGGAGGTTAGGTGAGGAAGCAGGCATAGGTTTTGGGGTCACAGGCAGTTCCATGGGCAGGTCATAAGCAGGGAGATAGTTGAATTTCTCTCTGAACAACTTGGGTGTTGAAAATATCCACAGGCCTTGTTGGTTGTATCTAACTGCAGATTGTATGTGGGCCAAAGAGTCAAGTTCAAGTATCTTTTCCAGGGTGTAGTCCTTGTATTCAGATTTCAGTGGGTAGTTGGTAAAATGTATGGGTCCAAAGGGTACACCAGGGGGACAGAAAACTGCAGACAGTGGGGCAGGAGGACCAGGAGATCTCAAACTGAATTGGTAGATAGCAAATACAAAATAAGGCAATAGCTGTGTGAGCCAAAATAACATAACCTTTATTCAAAAATGGCAATAAGTTTGGAGCGTGGGGTCCTTTGGTCTATATAGTACCCCACCTCCAAACTTAACATTTTCCATGGGGGGTTTATCAAAATATTGGGGAGAATGCAGGCGGGTGGCCAGGAGGCCCAGGTGTAGGAGCAGCAAAATGGCACCTTGGCTGGATGTTCTTTCATTGGTCAGAGAACATCCAAATTGGTCACTTTATTTCCTTGATTTTTGGCTGTGATCACAAGGTTGGGCCCAAAGCCCGGGTTTCTCCTTAGCAGTTGAGTTTGATTGGTTACTTGAGAGGACTTCAAGCTCATGAAGTTCACAGGGCCATCTTCTCTGCCTCTATTAGACAATTCAAGAAACTCCTCCTCAGGAACCATCATAATTGAACCTGTACTGGTATTCTGACTTCAGGACTTAGCAGGGCCTTCAGCTCGCGGGGGCTCAATCTCACAAAAACGCGGACAGGCAGGCTCTCGGTCCATGGGGCCAGAGGCCTGCAGGAATTTGGTTTCAGGGTTCAAATCTCACCCTTGGGCCCAGGGTTTGAGGGGTAACAAATTGTCAATCCTGACAGGTATAGTAGTTTTTAAAGCTATGCCATTAAGCAAATCAACTTAGATGCAAACATAATTAACACATCTTAGAAAAAATATAAGTGACCCCAAATCTACTGTAGTTCAATATAATTCCACTATTCTTTTACATCTGATTTTTTTTTATTGGTGAATCAATTTTATTTATAAACTAGTTTTCTGCTTAAGTATGAGCCTTTCCTTAGTGCCATAGCTTTATAAGCGCTGTATTAAAGTCCTATGTTTAACTTACTAAAACTATGTTTTGATTATCAATTAAAAATGAACAGATGATGTCAAGGTACCAGGTCCTAAGAGATAGGACACAAAGAAAAGGGATGGGGCTTCTACACAGATTGATGGATAAGGCCCACCACTGTCAGGGATCCAACCAGTGGGGGGTTCCTGAGAACTTGCAGGAAGACGGCCTGCGGGCCCAGCAGGGAGAGCCCACCACAAGATTGGGGCTAACTTTAAAATTTACGATATCAATTTTCCAAGGACTTCCCAAGGTCCGCTTACAGGCACCATAGAATCAATCAGTCCAATGAGGGTGATACACATCACCCCAAATATCTGGGTGTATGTGGATTCATTAGTGGCAACAGATTCTTGTGGGCGGTTGGGCTGCAGGGTGAGGGGCAGTGTCATTGGAACCAAATATGCGGGCAGGAAATTATACTTGTTGTAGAATAGCAGAGGGGGCTGGATAATTTTGGTGCCTTCTCTGTAAAGGACTTCCGTCTCTCTAGTTCTAGCTTCAGGGTTGTGGATTAGGATTTTCTCTAGAGTAAACTCCAAATACGCTGGGTTAGGTGGGTACTTGGTGAAATGTATTGGGCCAAAAGGAGCTCCTGGTGGACGGTAAAGGTCGGGTGGCTGGTCCATGGTTTCTTGGGATAGGTGAGCGTGGGGTGCGGCACCGCAAGACATAGGCTGTAAATGAAGTAGAACTAATAAAAAATAAGGTATGATCTGGTTGAACCAAAGGTTCATGTCACTTTATTGCAAGAATGGCAATGGGCATCTTCCTGGTGGTCCAGGGTATAAGTATGCCCATCTGTCATGGTAAAACTTTCACAAATTCCCTTGGCCTGGGTTTTCCTGTTTACTAGGTCTTCCCAGTTCTTGGTGGCATCCATTGTGGGGGTTATTTTATTGGCTGGCTCAAACTGAGAATGCTTGAATTCCTAGTTGGGTTGTGGGGTTGGTTGTCTCTGGGTAGCCCACATTCTATGTGAAGTTTCTTGGTCTCCCCTTCTGCGTGGGCCCAAGTTATTTTAGGATCTATGGCTGGACCCGCCTGCTGATTGGTTGAATTAACAGGAACCTTTAGCATGGGAGGTGTCAATGTAGATGAATTAGATTCATCAAGCTTCAAAGGATTTTCTGAAGTCAAATCCTGCTCTGGTTTGAGCCCAAAAAACTGCAGGCTGGCGGCCCACAGGGGATCAGGGGTTGAATCCTGTAGTTGAGGCTTTTCAATAATCATAGTTGATAAGAGTTTGTCACTTGTGACAACCACAGTATTGATGCTAAATTGATAATATATGAGATCAAGTGTCCAAATATACCATGTGCCCAAAAATAGCACCATCAAGTTGATAAGATCCATGAGGATGATACAGAAATCACAAATAGTTGATTTTAAGAAGCATCAGTGGTGGGGTCAAAAAAGGGCAGCTGTTCTGGCTTATGAGTGGGAGGAGGTTCCATTAGGATCAAGTACAGGGGAAGATAATATCATGGTAGTTTCCATAATTCCCAGGTATTATTCATCCTAATTGGAAAGCCAATAAATTGGGGAAATAGTTAACTAAGTTGACCCGGTTGACAGATTTGAATCACACTGTTGATCAAAAATGGGTTACTGTTGCTCCAGTTTGTCAGCATAATTCAATTACCCAGGGCAAATTGACACTGATAAATAGACATAATCTGAGGGTCACCTGATACAACCGTGTTTATCAGAATGTTCATCCAAAATCAATCACACAAGGCATTTTTGAGTGCTGAACATATCTTCTTTGGAATGATGAGATAGAATAGGAGCTATGGATTCAGGTGGTATTTATGAGTCAATAATTTTGGTACATATTGAAAAAAATTCCACTGCTCAACTCTTAAGAATTAAGTCCTCTCTAAAAATTATACTCAATAAACTTAAAGTTATCTCCTGGTTAACATATTTTAAAAATGCACCCTGTAGTGGGTCTTCTCTGCTATATTCCCAACAATTTGATATTAAATAAAATCATAATGGGAAGATGGGGTCCTGCTTTGGGCTCTACATTTTCTATACCTCTTAACATTACGCCAATGCCCGTCAATCCTGAAGTCTTTGCTCCAGAATCCAAAACCAAGACTTTTATCACGTCTCAATGTCCTGAGTTCTATTCAGATAATTCCTTAATCTTGTTGCAAGCTATATATCTAGGACTGTTTTAGTTGGGTTTAATTATCTTGTTTAATCCTAGTGTGTCTTTTGGAAATTTCACTAAACAGTATTTGAAGCTTTGGTGGTGACTAATCATCAACTCCTTGTGGATTTGGGTGGTTATTACTCATCACTTGAAGACCTTTTCATACTAACCATTAATTGCTGTCACAGATAGCTACATTTTTTGTTAAACACCCATAGTGATACGGTGTACCATATCCCTTCTCTATTTAACTGTTTTTGTTTTCTTTTCTGAGTTAGGGGGTCAGTTAAGAGAATGTTTTCTAAGGTGAAGTATTTATAATCTGAGTTGGGTGGATACTATGTAAAATGTATCAGCCTGTAAGATGAGCCAGGTGGTATAAATAGTTGGGCTGAGGGTTTTCAGGAAAACTGGCAGGACTATTAAGGTATGCGGTTGGATCAGAAAAGATGGAGTTCAAGTAATAAAATACCATAAAAAGATAAAGCAAAATTTAAGTGAACCAAAGCTTTATTGACTCTTTATTGAAAAAATGACAATGCCATTAACCTTGTGTTGGAAAGATTTTTATATCCTCATTGGAAGGGTTATTTCCTTAGGATCCCACTCTTCTGGGGTTCTGGAAGCGCTAGCCAGGGGATTGCTGCTGCAAGATAATTTGAGAAGTTGAGTCCTCTTCCTGGATTGATTCTTTGTCTGGATTCTTTGACATTTTAGGTTCACCACACTATTTGGAAGGGCAGGTTGGCTGTAAATTTTTATTTTTTGTTCTTAACAAATGTACATTTCTTCATTGAGGTTTTCATCTAACGGATTGGCTGGTGGGCCAATTTCTCCAGTAGATTTTAATGTATTGGAATATTTAATGAACTTAAGCTATTATGATGTGGTGTTACCCTTGACAGGTTTGAACAGAGCTTTACTAACTGGAATAAGGATACTGTCAGCATTTTCAGGCAGAGAATAAAAACAATTGATTTTGGATTCCATCTCCAAATTCAATGGGCTGAGGGATGCCAAGTCAATTGAACTACTAGATTGGTTACTATGGGGAGTTAAGTACTTTGCTGCAGGGATTTTATTATAAATCCTGATAGCTGCCTTCATATATACAGTGTAATTTTTTTCTTACAATTACTGTAGATTCAGAACCTGAATGTAAAAATGCGGGATTTTCAAATCCTTGGTCCAAATTTGAATCACTTTTGCAGGATGGCATTTTTTTAATTAAATTGATTTTTTTATAGTTTTATTTGAATTTTTAAAAATGAGGAGACTCATAACACTTTGAAAATTTCAAGTCAAACTGCAAATTTCCAATGGACAAAATGAATTAACTGGAATCAGATTTGAAGTGTTCAAATCCATCATCCATTTTCATTAAGTTTACTATGTTTTTTGAATTTGCGGGATTGTCAAATCCAAGAACCAAATTTCAAATCACTTTTGAATGCCACTAGTAAACTCAAATATTAATTGCAGGAACTTAAATTCAAATTTAATGTACAGTAAGCACACTAGGAAACACCAACCCAAATCAAGAAGCTCCACCACAACTAAAATCAAATGAAAAATTCAATCTCAATACCCATATTTAGACATAAAAAGTGGTTAAACTTTAAAATTATTCAAACCTGGAAAGTATACAATATTATACACTTCAAATCACAGATATAGAAAGTATGTTACTATTCAAGGCTAAATCAAGAGAAAACAACTATCCAAAACAAAAAAATCCAAATAAATACATATTTAATCTAAAATATATATTTTTTAATTTTATGGACCGTCAATTTGCATTCCCAACTAGCTCCTGCACCAGCCCGTGGGGCAGCCCATCCACAAGGGTATCCCAGAGGGTTCAGGAACAGACCCAGAATCCAACTCAAGGGGAGTTGCCAACAAACAGGCCTCCCAATGTGACATCAACAGTCAACCACCTCCCGCATCCCAGGACAGATCAAACAGCCTAAATTCAAGACAGAAGCCACTCTCAAGGCCTGCCACCAAAGTCACCTACACTGTAAGGTCTTGCCCATAATGGTGCAAGGTTATAGACTAGAACGTGTAAAGCATTGGGATTCAAATTTAAAAGATATAAGAATGTAGGAACTGTCTGTAAGATGATCTTACAGAAACCTGCTAAAAACCTATATTGTGTCACAAATGGAGTAATAGAGTGTAAAAACCCTAAGCAAAGAAGATAAAATAAAGTGTTCAATAGTGAACAATTTGTAACTAAGGGAATATCAATATTAGGATATTCTCCATCAGCAAATTGATACATATAACTATTGAAAGATTCCTTAAGGGGAAAAATGGATACAATAAGCCTAAGGCTTGTTATTTTACAATTCCCATTGGATTTAAGGAAAAGCTAAACTAAAAAAATGAATTAAAAAACAAAATTCTTAAAATTACAAATCTGAAGTTAAAAAATTGTAAAAGTTTGAAGGGAAGAAATCACTTAGAATTTTGGCTTAAAGCCTACTCTTCAAAAGCTCTTTATTTATAGAGAGAAAAGCCTTTTTGGTTGGAACTGATAGCCAGGAGAAAGAAGCCAAGAAGAGGAGCAACTGGAGAAGTTGGAGAACCCAGAACCAGAAAAGGGGAAACAGAAGCCAGTACTATATGCCAATCAGCAAGTTGAAGCTGGGGAGCGCGGCAACAGCATAATCAGGAGTTTTGAAAGGTAAATAATAGTGAAAATATTCTGGCTTTAAAGTAGAAATTATATATATGAAAGTGATAATAGCAGACAGAGCAAACAACAACAACAATGATTCAAACGCAAATAGCACCAAAAACAAAGGTAATAGACTTAAAATACTTAAATATTAACTTTTGATTTAAAATTACAAGTATTTAAAATACTGGAAATCAAACCAAGCAAAAATAATATATATAAAAGTTCAAAGAGCCTGCCCTTTGGGGCAGGGCATGACATTACCCTCTCCAGATCCAAGCTCAGGATGTGCTTGGATATAAGACTTGATAACATCAGGACAGTTCTCAAGATTAGACAATGGCTCCCAAGAACTCTCCTCAACAGAATATCCCTTCCAAACAACCAAGTATTGGAGTTTACCATAGTGGTAACAATGGTTGATAATGGAGTCAACCTCATATTCAGGGGTCCCTTGGACCATGTGAGGAGGAGGTGCTTTGTTGTTCTGATGAGAAGGAGGAGGAGAAGTCTGGAGTTTGAGGAGGGACACGTGGAAGACGTCATGAATGCAATACCCTGGGGGAAGTTGGATACAATATGCAACCTTCCCAACTCTTTCTGTTACAAGAAAAGGCCCTATGAACCAAGGGCCAAGTTTACAGGAAGGCCATCTGATAGGAAGATTCTTTGTATTTAGATATACAAGGTTGTTGACCTGGATGCCTTTTTCCTCCTGACAATGACAGTTGGCCTGGACCTTGTAAACCTCAATAGCCTTAGAGAGATTCTCTTTTAAGGAATTCTGGATGAGTTTTAGCTGGACAAGAAACTCCTCAGCTAACAGGGAACGGACAGAGGAGGTGACAGAAGGGACAAAGGCAGGAGTGTAGCCTAAATTTGCCATGAACAGAGTCATCTTGGTAGAGGAATGGGGAGTAGCATTATAGGAATACTGGGCCAAAGGTAGGTGAGAAGCCCAATTGTCTTGTTGTTTGTTGGAAAAACAGCAAAGGAAACATTCTAGTGTCTGATTTGTACGTTTGGTTTGCCCATCAGACTGGGGATGATAAGAGGTGCTAAGAGAAAGGTGAACACCTAGCTGAGTCATAAACTCCTTCCAGAACAGGGAAAGGAATTGTGGTCCACGGTCAGAGACAATATCTCTTGGAGTACCATGGTGGATGAAGACGTTTTTAACAAAGAGGGAAGCAGTCTGCTTTGCAGTAATGTTAGAATTGCAGGGAGCAAAAATAGCCTGCTTTGAGAATCTGTCTACAATGACCAGTATGGCGTCAAAACCTTCGGACTGAGGAAGCTGGACAATATAATCCAAAGAGACAGACTGCCAAGGACCTTCAGGGACTGGAAGGGGACATAGAAGACCCATAGGTTTCTGGGTGGAGTGTTTGCTTCTCTGGCAAACTAGGCAACTACTGACGTATGACTTGACAAAGGTGGACATCTTTGGCCACCAGAAGTGATTGCAGAGTTTAGAAAGGGTTTTCTTATATCCAGTGTGGCCTGCAGCAAGGGAGTCATGGAACGTGATGGTTAGAAGCTGTTGAAGGTCCAGAGAAGGGACTACCAAAAGGTTGTTGAAGTATAACACACCATCTAGCAGGGAGAAGGAAGGATTTGTGACTGTCTTATTGTTTGTAAGAGCGTCAATGATCTGAGACAAGGCTTTATTAGAAAGCTGAGATTTGTGGATTTGCTTCAGTATATTGGGGGTTGTAGTACTGATAACATTAAGTTTCAGAAAGCTCTCAGGTGGAAGGACCATCTTGGTGTTAAGGAGTTTGTAGTCTTTGTCAACATCAGCTAATGAAGGATGACAACTAAGCGCGTCAGGTAGGGTATTAAGTACACCTTTCTTGTACACAAGACTTGAAGCAGAAATTTGACAGCTCCAGTACCCATCTAGCGTGTCTTTGGGAGATGCGGCATGACTTGGTGAAGTAAAGCAAGTTCTTATGGTCTGTATAAATGAGGAAAGGCTCTTCAAGTCCCTCAAGGTAGCAACGCCAATGCTTGAGTGTTTTGATGATGGCAAGAAGTTCCTTGTCGTGTACAGGGTAGTTTTGTTCAGCTGGAAGGTGTTTTTGAGAGAAGTATGCAACAGGGTGTTGCATCCCATCCCCCCAAGCTGAAGGAGAACACCGCCAACAGCATAGTTGCTGGCATCAGTCTCAACCAAGAAGGGTTTGGAAGGATCAGGCATCAGGAGGACAGGAGTGGAGACAAAGACGGCCTTTGTAGCCTCAAATGCAAGCTGGGCCTCAGGTGTCCAGACAAAAGGAACAGAAGGAGAAGTGAGGGTAGTGAGTGGCAAAACTAGAGAAGAAAATTTTTCCACAAACTTACAGCAATAGTTTGCCAATCCAAGGAAACCACAAAGTTGTGAGCAAGTCTTGGGAACAGGCCAGCTTTGGATAGCATCCACCTTGCTAGGGGAGACAGCAAAACTGTTTTGAGTGACAACGTAGCCAAGAAAATCAACCTCGGTGCAGAAGAATGAGCACTTAGAAGATTTTGCAAACAGGTTGTAGTCTCAAAGTCTCTGGAGTACTTGGCAGACGTGGGCAACATGGTTGTCAATGGAAGAGGAGTATATGAGGATATCATTGAGATAGACAACAACAAACTTGTTAAGGAAGGGCAGAAGTGCCTCATTCATTAAGGCCTGGAAGGTTGACGGAGCGTTACAT
This sequence comes from Entomophthora muscae, assembly GCA_014839935.2. NCBI lineage: Eukaryota > Fungi > Entomophthoromycota > Entomophthoromycetes > Entomophthorales > Entomophthoraceae > Entomophthora > Entomophthora muscae. The sequence continues at coordinate 4,755 of QTSX02001131.1, read as the reverse complement.
AATCCAAAGGGCATTACATTGTACTTGTATAACCCAAATGGGGTACAGAACACGGTCTTCCATTTGTGGCCAGGAGAGACTCTGATCTGGTTGAAAGCGCTTTGGAGATCAATCTTGGTGTATACAGAACTACCAGCAAGGCAATTGGTCAAAGCCTCAGCAGAAGGAATAGGGCATCTATCCTTGATTGTGATCTCATTGAGAGCTCTATAGTCTACACAAGGGCGCTTAGAGCCATCAGATTTACTGACAAAGAAGATGGGGGAAGAACATGGAGACGTAGATTGTGAGATGAAACCCTTGGAGAGTTCCTCATTGATGTAGTTCTTTAGTAGAGTGTTGTCTGAATCAGAGAGAGGAATAAGCCTTCCCCAGGGGGAGTGGTGCCTGGCTTAAGGTTTATCTGAATATTGTAGGGCCTATGAGGAGGTAGCAGGTTACATTCCTCCTCACTAAAACAATCCTTGAAGTCAGAGTAACAATAAGGTAATCCATCTTTGTCCTTGGCGGAAAGAGTATCTGGGATTGTACTAGAGATAGCAGTCAGGTTTGGTTTGGAGGAAGTTGAGCCAAGAGTACCAGGTACAAGGGATAACAATTTGACAATGTCATTGCATGTAAATGATATCTTGTTGTTTGGGTGATCAAAGTTAAGCAAAGACTCTCTCAACCACGGGAATCCAAGGATGAACGGGAAGGATAAGTTGGGGGAGGAGTTACACGTGACGCAGAATGGAGAGCCCTCCAAGTCAATGGTGACAGGTTGGAGGATAGGTGTGGCGCCAATGAGAGTGCTGTTTCCCACCTTAACATCAAGAGATCCAAAAGCAGGGAGTCCAAGTAGTTTAGCAAGTTTCTCCTCAATGAAGTTGGCATTGGCGCCAGTGTCAAGAAGAGCAAGCACCTTGATCTTTCCCAAAGGTCCATGAATGGTCACTAGGACGGTAGGTGACTTGGAAGTGTTGTTAAGGGAAAGCAAAGTGAGAGTGGAGGTCTTGTTGACAAAGGGGGAACATTTGGAGAGAGGGCAGGCTGGTAGAAGATGATCCTTTGATCCACAGTAAGAGCAGAGGTTGTTGTTCCTTCTTCTAAGGACTTCCTCAGCAGTAAGGCAAAAACCTCCCCCAGACTTTGGCTTGGTGCCAGGTGGAGGAGTTGAAGAGAGCAGGGCCTTGTCTGGAATAAACAACCGGGCTGCAGGGGATAGGTTAGAAGGAGGGTGTGTTTTCAAAGAAAGGTATTTCCAATTCCACTTAACCACTTCTCTGATAAGAGGTTCTAGTTTGTTGGGGAGATTGTGGTGGACCAAAAATTCCTGGAGCAATCTGTTGAGGCCTATCTTGTAGAAGCTGCAAGCCTCAGCGTCAGAGGCTTGTAGTCTTGACTGGAGGGAGCAAAACTTCTGGTTGTATTTTCCAAGTGGAAGCAAACCTTGTGTGAGACCTGCAAACTAAGAAGCAGAGGGAGTGGATGACTCCTTGTCTTCTCCAGAGAAAGATAGGAGTGAACTGACAAAGAGATCATAGTTCTGGAGGATACCTGGGTTGCGTATCAAGTGAGAGCTAAACCAATCTCTGTAGTGACCAGTGAGCTTCTCCGCAAGATAGAGGACCTTCTGGGAGTTGGTGGAGAACTCAGACCCGTAAGCAGTAAAGTGGGCCTGTGCATAAGCTAAAGTGTTAAAAATACTAGGGGGTGGTGAACTATGGGCTAAGGTATTGAGAACTACTGTTTGGTTGGTGTAGGTAGTGGGGGTATGATCCTCCTTATTACAAGAAACCTTATCATATAGCCAACCAAGTAAAAAAACTACTAGAGATAAAAAAGTTACAATAATAATAGAGAGAAACAAAGCTAAAAAGATGATAGAAGAGATGGAAAAAGTATTGCCTGGGTCAATCCCATGGGAAGCCAAAATAATGTAAGGTCTTGCCCATAATGGTGCAAGGTTATAGACTAGAGCGTGCAAAGCATTGGGATTCAAATTTAAAAGATATAAGAATGTAGGAACTGTCTGTAAGATGATCTTACAGAAACCTGCTAAAAACCTATATTGTGTCAAAAATGGAGTAATAGAGTGTAAAAACCCTAAGCAAAGAAGATAAAATAAAGTGTTCAATAGTGAACAATTTGTAACTAAGGGAATATCAATATTAGGATATTCTCCATCGGCAAATTGATACATATAACTATTGAAAGATTCCTTAAGGGAAAAAATGGATACAATAAGCCTAAGGCTTGTTGTTTTACAATTCCCATTGGATTTAAGGAAAAGCTAAACTAAAAAAATGAATTAAAAAAAAAAATTCTTAAAATTACAAATCTGAAGTTAAAAAATTGTAAAAGTTTGAAGGGAAGAAATCACTTAGAATTTTGGCTTAAAGCCTACTCTTCAAAAGCTCTTTATTTATAGAGAGAAAAGCCTTTTTGGTTGGAACTGATAGCCAGGAGAAAGCAGCCAAGAAGAGGAGCAACTGGAGAAGTTGGAGAACCCAGAACCAGAAAAGGGGAAACAGAAGCCAGTACTATATGCCAATCAGCAAGTTGAAGCTGGGGAGAGCGGCAACAGCATAATCAGGAGTTTTGAAAGGTAAATAATAGTGAAAATATTCTGACTTTAAAGTAGAAATATATATGAAAGTGATAATAGCAGACAGAGCAAACAACAACAACAATGATTCAAACGCAAATTGCACCAAAAACAAAGGTAATAGACTTAAAATACTTAAATATTAACTTTCAATTTAAAATTCCAAGTATTTAAAAAACTGGAAATCAAACCAAGCAAAAATAATAAATATAAAAGTTCAAAGAGCCTGCCCTTTGGGGCAGATTATGACATACACCAGGGTCACTGGGAACACTGAGGTTACTTACACCTCCACTGTTTACCCAGTTGTCACCTGACCCCACACTCTTGATCCAAGAGTTGCCACTTCCTGCCCCCGCGTTTTTGACACATCCTATGAGCCATTGGCCACCAGCAAAAACCCATCTGTGCCTGTATTGTATGCCACCATTGACGGCGCCAGCGCAACCAAGCTTGATCCCACCTTCTATACAAAGGTCCCCATCCCCTGTGTTGAGCCTGCCAGCCAGGATGTTGTGGTACCTGTCAAGGGCCGGCATCAGTTGACAGATAGTGAGTGTGAAGCTTTCCTCAACTGCTTGAATGGGGGAATGGCAGTTTGGGATATTGCATCCCAATTTAGTGTCACTGCCAGATACATTGGCAATATCAACAAAAAGTATGGTGACACCAAGCAATTGCCAAATCCATCAAGGCTAAGCAACAGCCCAAACTCCTTTAGCCTGTTCATATTGATGCAATCAAGCAGTGGGTTACCAAGGATTGCCACCTGGACTCACTTTCTGTCTAAGCAATGCTTGTCACAGAGTTTGGGCTTTCTGTCTCCAAAACCCTTGTATAAAAAGCAATGATTAAACTGGGCTTCTCTTGGAAAGTCTTCAGAGTTTCTCTGTACAATAGGAACAGTGAGAAAACAATCAAAGATTGACACATTTATGCCAAGACTTATCTGGCCCTTAAGGAGACTGGCAAAATACAGTTCTTCTATATTAAAAAATTGTCATTTTCCTCCTCACTCAGGTCTAGGCATGGGTGGGCCAAGAAGGAGTCCAAGGACGGCGTAGCCCATTGTGCAGCTGACTGTTCCCAGACTTATTCCATGGTTGCGCCTCTTGGTCCTTGGGGGTTGGACCAGTACTAAATGATCAAGGGTTCCCACAATAGCAGACCTTTTCTCAATTTTATCTGAGTTGTCAAGGAGTATCTCCGGATCAATTACAGCAGTACAACCAAAATTGTTGTGTTAGATAATGTCAGGCTCCACAAAGTGGATCTGGTTGTGTCCAAGTTCCCCCCATTGACAAAAACAGCCACACCTCCAGCCACTGGCTTACTGATTGTCCAATGAGACTTCTCTTCCTCCTGCCATATTCCCTATTCCTGAATCCAATTAAGAAGGTGTTTGGTTGGATCAAGAATAAGATGAAACAAGGCCTTCCTCAGGACACTGAGTATCTATTCAATATTCTTGAGGTCAGTCAATTTGCAATGCCACCTGATGTGGTGGCGGCTTTTTATGAGCACTCGTAATCTTTCCTCCCCAAAGCCCTTGCCTCCAAGCCAATCAGATAAATGGGTGCTCTGGGTTTTATTTGTTTTTATTTTTTATTTATTTTGTTTTTATTGAGACTCAAAAAGTATTATTTATATATAATGACATGATGTTTGATTGTATTATAGACATATAAGAATTAGTAAAAAAATATAATTAAAATTAATTATTATAGACATAGAGTTATGTATTTTTTTATTATAATCCACCAATTAGTATACTGACTGTAGAGTTAACAAATAAAAAATTAAAAAATGATAGAAATAGATTAATTTTATTTAAATAATTGTATATCATTGTTGGTATTTTGGCTTTTTTTAAGCTAGAATTGGACCTCACAAGTCATCATCTGATCCTTAATATTTCAGTGCCACTATAGCCACACAACACAAAAACCAATGATTTTTGGGCAAGTGCCAAAAGTCAAAGTGCGGAGATTAAAATCTCCAAATTGATGGATTCTTTGATCTCCGCACTTTTTTTGAATAAAAACTTTTCCAAAAAATTTAATATTTTTCTTAAATTTGACTTTTTTTAAAATGTTTTTACTAGTAGCTAAATTTGAAAAACCAAGTTCAAAGTGCCCAAATTGATGCAAATTAAAACACACCTT
>QTSX02001130.1:0-25608 GCA_014839935.2 Entomophthora muscae | reverse complement strand
AAAATTGAAATACAGTGAATAGCAGGATTCAGAACAACGCACCAATGAATATCCCCTTCTTGACCTACTTCCTTCCTTTTTGGGTGGCGGCTCTTCTTTGCTTGCCAAAATCATCAAAAGCTATCAATAGCTTATAGTAGGAGATGAAGATGATGTCATCTGTTAAAATAGCCAAGCATCAGACTAGGGTGGATTTGATGGTGGGATCATATGGTGAATCCTCAGCATCATCCCATTGGTTGCCAGCAACATTGGTAAGAATCCGTATTAAAGCCACCTTTCCATGTATCCAGAGCTACATAATGCGCCCAGACACTCAAATGCCATGGTGCACCAAGTTGCTTCCAGACCTGGGCCAAGGAAGCTTGAGGGTCCTGCTGAAGGGTTCAAGCATTGTGGGTACGCCTTGCTGATTTGAGACTCAGGGGCCTTCTTGAGCTTCTTAGCTGTCCCAATCAGATTCCCCTGTTCATCAGTTTATTGAATTCCCGCATGACAGTAGCCCGGGTAAATTGCAATTGGCTAACAATCTGTTTCTAGGACAGACCCTGCAAGTTCAGCGTCACAATTTCCTGAAGAATTTGGGCAGTAACTATTCTGTGTTTGGGGCACTAGGACAGGGAGCTGAAGCCTGATTGGCTGCAAGGGGCAGATTGGATAGTGGCAGCAATGTTTTTCCAAATTTAGGTTACCATCCTGATTGGTTGGTTGACGGGCAGCTTGTGCAGGGGTGGGTACGGGAGTGGGGGCAGAGCTAGATACTAAGTGACTCTCAAACAAGTCAAAGCCATAGGGGTCAGTGGTCAGTAACAGGTCAGCTTCCTTGTTACCCGCCTCAAAGGCTTGGGTGTAAACAGGTGGCTCCACGTCCTGAGTCTTGCCTCCATTGAAGCTGGCTTAGCTGCTGCTGGCTTGGCTTCTGGTGCCGTTGAAAGTATTGCTGTTGAAAACCATATTGAAAAAAACCTAGGATAAAATCACTAAAGAGAAATTTTAAAATTTAAAGATTTATTTTTATTGTAATCTTGAGTCCATATTTGGAAGGTTCTCAAAAACCATTCCATACAAATCAGGAGCCATGAAAATGAATAAAACACCTCTGATCCTAAATTAGAAAGCTGATGATTGGCTGTTAAACTGTTATTTTCCTATTTTAGGCTGCTCATACTACACATCTTGTGTGACTTCATTTTGTTTTGTGCTTGTAAAATATCATTTCCCAATTGCTCAAATTTTGTTTCATTTTATTTCTTCTGTTGGTGCCTCATATAAATTCTGATTGGATTATAATATTCTCTTGAACAGCATCTATTCATGTCACTTGCTGTGTCAGTTCATTTTTTTTTGTGGTTTAAACAACGCTTCTTGATATTTGATATAATTTTTGTATAATGGGCTAGTGATTTTTTTATTTGACAGTTCATTTATTCACCAAAATTATTTAAATTAATTGAATCCTGAATCTTGTGCAACTTGGATTTTGTTTAAATCTGAAATCCTTTTATTTAAATCTGATGTATGTTTGGTTGTTGCCATAGCTTTTAAAACTACTGTATTTAATTTGACTTTTTGGTTTATTTGAATTGGAAATTTTCAAATTCTTTGAGCATATAACTCAACTAACTAAAGACAAAACACATCAAACAAATGTGTGGTACATGAATAAGAAATGCAGGATTATAATGTACAATTTGGTATTTTCTTAAGTCTAAAAAATCATAGACAGCATGAAAAAATCAGCAAGTATACAATTGCAAGATTGTAAAATCCAAGAACCAAATTTTTGAATCATAATTGGAGATGAATTTGAAATAAATTTAATCTATGGGCATCTCAAACAGGGTTAAAGGATGTAGAGTGGATCTTTGCTAATTTTTTGGGAATTATAGGCATTCTCAAAAATCACTCTATTCCATTTTAAGACAGCTAAACTTTAGGTGCTAACTATTAACTGAATTAGATAATGCTAATAATAAAGTAGAATTATATATTGCAAACTATTTTTATCAAGTTGTTTTTTCCTTGTTGTGGTTATTTTTTCATTTGTTGTTGATAATGTGCCTGCATTCAATTAGATAGTTTCACCTTCAGTTGTCTTGACAATAGGAAATCAAGTCATCTCTGCAACCTCAGCTGGCCTCAGGAAGCAGCTTGATTTACTATTGCCAAGGCAACTGAAGGTGAAAATATCCAAATAAATCCAGGCACATTTTCAACAACAAATAAACAATCACTACAACAAGAAAAGGCAACTTGATTAAAATATATTGTATCATATAATTCTATTTTATTATTAGTATTTTCTAATTCAGTTAATAGTAAGCATTCTTAATAGTAATACATAATCACATAGTGTAGTAAACTGATGGTTTATCTTTCCCATTTCTCTTTTCTTCCTCAAAAGAAGTTTCTTTGGCCCCTGGCTATGCCAGGGACCAAAAAACATTTAAAAATTTCTGTGTCATCAGGAGGGTGGCTCATTTATCATTATATGGGTTTGTGGTTGCTATATTAGTGATTTGGAGTGTATAATATTGTATCATTTCAAGGTTTAGATAATTTTACATCTCACTAAATTTTCATGTCTAAACATGGCTATCAAGATTGAATTTTTCATTTAATTTTATCCAGAGTGGAGCTTCTTGATTTAGACTGATTTGTCCTAGTTTCTATCTGTACATTCAATTTAGATTCCAGTTTGTGCAATTAATATCTGAGTTTACTAGTGGCATTCATTTATGATTTGAAATTTGGTTCTTGGATTTGACAATCCCATAATTCCAAAATACATAGTAAACTTAATGAAAATGGTTGATAGATCTGAACACTCCAAATCTGATTCCAGTTAATTCATTTTTCCATAGGAAATATGCAGTTCAACTTGAACTTTGCAAAGTTTCTATGAGCTCTTGCAATTTTAAAAATTCAAAGAATCCAATTTAATTAAAAATGGTCATCCCCATATGTGATTCAAAATTTGGACCAAGGATTTGACAATCCTGCATTTTACCTTTAGGTTCTGAATTTACAGTATCAATTTAGCCATTTTAAATTGAAATCAATTCTATGTTCCTTCTATTAAAATCAATACAATTTTCTCATTAAAAAATTTGTTCTGATAAAAGGATTTGGTTGACTGATATAATGTACTAAAATTATAAAAACTTAAGTTGTGGCTTACCTGATAAGAAGTCACGGCTCAGGGCAGGGATATTCTAACCACATCCCAATATTTGCTCAGTTAACAGTAGCGAGTGGCATGTTTTTTTGAAAATCAAACAATTATTTTACAAAAATAGCAGAGATTTAATTTTGAATCATTAAAAAATCATCTAACGATATGTACTCAGGTAAATGTGGATAGTACTTAACGTTTTTGATTTCAAAGTTATGCTTACACTTTATGATATCACAAACAAAAAAGTATGAACTTGTCTGGTGGTATCTCAGTTCGATTCTCATTTAGGATGAGGAGGGTTGATTCTCGGAAACATCCTTCATTTGGTAGATATATTTAAAATAATTGCATGCTCGGAATCAGTGCATTGTCAGGAACCTTTATAAAATTCGGTGTTATCTCAAGCTGTTGGGGTGGTGTCTCCTTAAAAAATTCCTACCTGCTCTTAAAAATATTACGCAATCCGATGCCAGAAAAATAAAATGCTCAGGTGGTTTAGGAGAGTGTAACAAATGGAGTGTTCCAAACCACTGATGAGGTGGGGTCGGGTGAAATATGTCTTTCTAGGAGGGATATCCACATTAGGGACGAGTGGTTAAGAGAGTTACCCCTGGCTTGTGTAATTGGAATCCATCGGCTTAACCTCGGGTGCTTTGACAGAATGTCTAGGTGAGGGCTAATGTGGGGGTAGTGGGATAGGTATGCCTAAAGCAGTATTCTGGTTTAACCCTGATTGGCTTGAGGAAACATCTGGGAAAAGAAGTTTTCGACGATCCCATAGGTTTGGATAGTTAAGGGATGCCTTTCCCACACATCGCAAGTGAAGATTAAAAAGAATTTTAAATAACCAAGCTACACTTGAGTTATAATTATGAAATTATTTGCATTACTCAGCGTCGTTCTTGCCGGTTCCCACGAGCTCCCGTATTTCCCTAATCGCGAAGAATGCCTGACGGTTTACTTGGCCAATGCAATAGAGGACAACCCAGACAAGGCCTGCGCAATCGTGACCCTTAATAAGTATAGATTGCGCGGGAACTGGTTTACCTATGAGAAACTCCAGTGCACTCACTTTTGGTTCGAATTGTTTTGCGCCAGAAAAGGTGATACAAACAACTTCCTCCAGCGCCTCGGTGACGGTGGCATGATGAACTGGCGTTATGACGGCTACTCCTTCCGCCGCGAAGGTGACAAAATCTTTGTCCTCTGATTAAATTCAATCGTTTTACTTATGATATTTTACCGTTGAGAGTTAGAATTGGATTGAGCCATAGTATTAAATCTTTATATATTGGTAAATTAAATACATTCAATTTAATGGAGTTTAATCACCAATCATTTGAAGGTTTCTTTTAAATCAAACTAATTTCTATTAAAAGCGCACTCTTATAAAGAAATTTAACATAGTAAAGAATATAGCCCTAAAAAGTATCAATTCCGAGGAATTACAAAGCTATTAAGTTATTCCAATACAAGCAAGCTTAATTTAATTGAAGCTGTAGCAGTTTAGCCTTGATAAAATTATTGAAACATACTCAAAAGACATATTTTGATCCACTACTCCTGGAAAGCATTGATTTAATACCCCCTTTCAAAGACGTACAAGATAAATAGGTAGCATTTGTCATCTTGGAAAGGCTATCTCAAAATGTTTTTAAATTTATTATTTGCAGTTTTTGAATTTGAATAGAAAATAAAGATAAATAAATGGTAATTTTTTATCGTTATGATCCAGCATCTCAAGAAGTAAACATCATGATTCCACCATCACAAGTATAATTAATAAAAAAAGTTATTCCAAAACTTTATTTACACAGCAAAGCACATGTTTTGATTGTTTGTCATCTCAACCTTATACCATCTTGGTTTACACCATTCATCAACTAAAATAAAATCTGGGGTAGGAAGATGTTCTGTCAACCAATTTCTGTCATTTTGACGGAAATAGGTTGGCAGAACTCTTTTTAAATAAAGTTTCTGGTTTCTTTTTCAATTTGCTTAACTTTGTTTTAATAATATGAAACTTAAGCAAAACCCAATCTTTTAAATTCCACAGGCCATTTTCTGACACCTGGCTAAATTTTGATTTTTTACTTGATTTTTATATGGAAATGAAATGAATTTCAAAAAAACAAAATGTAATTCAATACCAATCAAAAACTGACAGATTTTCCATAATGCCTAATAAATATGGACTTCCTCCTAATCCACAATAATAAAAAATACAAATCCTTAATTGTTTTTAATTTTTAATTCATAACAGTTATTTAAAACTTAATATGATTAAATTAAAGTTTTACATTAAAATAAAATAAGTATTAACTTAGTTTTCTTATGCTTTTCATACTATTATCTTAATATCAAAAATGAATTTCATTGATTAAAGCTTAAACAACAGGGCCCAAACACTATGTTTTGGCTTTTCCAGAGCATTATTCTGTCAAACCATTGGGATTGGCTGCTCAAGCCACAAAATCCTTAGCTGATTAAAGGTTTTTAGACTGGTAAAAATTAAGACCAATTCTTTGTCAACAGCAGAATTTGGGCCAAAAATTATTTACAATTTATTTCCAAAATCAAATAAACTTTAGAAAGCTTGATTAATTAAAACCAAGTCCACCCAATATCAAAACCCCAGAAAACTTCTATAGAAGGCCCTCTAGACCACCCTTTGTAATTTATCAAAATAATTTACAATATTATCCTGGAAACATCAATCAAAATCATCTTCAAAACTCCAACTTTTGAGGCTAATAAGAAACTCTATAACTTTGTCAGGACTGAGAATTTAACTCAACTGATATTTCTATTTTGTTGATATTTATGCCAAGACTTCTGTTTGTTTGTTGGTTTGTTTCTCCTTTAACATCTTTGGTTGCATATGTTTTTGCAAATACTGAATCATTTCAGTCCAAACTGGTGTCAGGCAAAAGCCCACAATTCCAGCTTTCATAATATCACTTTTGGTAATATATTTCTGATTTTAAGTTATGATTTAACTTTGGTTAAACACAATTTTCCTATCATTCTCTTTTCTTAGAGTTGGGTATAAAAACCCTCACAGCTCTATTATTTCAATTGATTCAATTTCTTTCTGTTATGGCTCATTAATAAAATATTGTCTCAATTTGAGCTGTACCTTTTGTATCCTTGAAAAGTAGTACTTTATTGGTGAATGTTGAGCACAGGCTTTGATACAACTGCAGCTGGTGTAGAAAAAGCCCAAATTCTTACAAACTTTTGATTGTGAACCCAAGAAAGAAGCAAACCAGCTACAACAAGAGCAAAACAAATAAAAACAGAAAAAATAAAAAATAAGTAAAAATCAAAATTTAACTTTCACACGTTTACAAATGATTTTTTATTCAATACACCTCACAAGAAACAGTTCAAGTCAGAAAACAAGGCCAGGAAACCAGCCTCCAAAATAAATAAGCCAGCAAATTTTCTGAAGGGCAATCAGCTAAATCTAACAGCAGATCCTCAGATAGATTATTCTACAATAGTGCAGAAGATGTCATTTTTGTAAAAAGCCACAAGACAAAGTAAGATAAAAAGAAAAAAGATGATCTTGCAAAGAAGCCTATGCAAGGTACTCAAGAGAAAGCACCCAAGAAGGATGAAAAATAGGCTTCAGATGAAGAAAATGCTCATAAAAAGGAAAATAGTCCCCCAAGACCACTCAAAGCCAACACAAACATTAACATCAAATTCAACTACAATAAAGAAAGGATCAACCAAAAGGCAGTCTAAAAATAATTTCCTAGCTTTGAGCCAGAAAAAATAAAGAACTTTGGTGATACAGATGAAAGTTCATCATCTCTGACAAGCTTTCCTCATTTTTTATACTGACTTCCAAGGATAAGCCAGCTGTAGTATATGAGAGATAATAATTTTACAACAATGTATTCAGATCAGGTACCCTGAAACAATTCAAGTCTGATCATAAATAATGCCCCTCAGTGGTGGTGTTTAACAGAGGTTGAATTCATGAAAACTTTCTCTGGAAAGCATGGGAATTCTTCTCCCAAAGATATTTTAAAGTTCCTAACAGAGTGGTGTCTGATAATCAATATCACACTTTAATTAAATAACTTCTCCTCAGGCATAGCCACATATGTTTTATCAAATATTGGGGCAGGAAGATAGTCCGGCAATTATTTTTCTGTCAACTGATTTTCAGTCAAATTTGATCCAACTATAATTTTCTTCATGTATAAACTTTTAACTTTACAATAAATCAAACTTTAAACATAATCTTTTTACTAATAAAAGCTATTCTTCACACATACAATCATTATTGATCCTATTTTTTGTATTAAGAGGCTTAACTTTAGTCATTTATCTTTTTAAATTCTAATTAAATTAAACTTTGCTACTAGAAAATAAATACAAAAATTTAAGGCTTCAAAAAATAACCATTATATTATAGACCTTATTTTTTATCTTTTGATTTTTGATTTATGTGAAGTAAAAAGATTAAATATGGAAAAAACTATAGTTGGATCAAACCTGACTGAAGATCAGTTGACAGAGAAATAGCTGACAGCATATCTCCCCCCAAAAAAAAAATTGATGATCCCCATAAATCAATAATTCATCCAAATTATCAAATAATCAGTTTGATAATCAATAAAAAAGATATGATTAAGTCAAGTATGCTAATGCTGAGTCCATATTCCTTATAAATTAATATACCAATTAGGTTGAGGAGAGGATGATCACATATATAGCCAGGAGTTATCTTAAAGCGCTTGAGATCAGGAGGGTTGGCTATCAGATGCAACATTTATCAGCTATCCTAAGATCTTTAACCAGCTATATGTTATTCATGTAGAATTAGAGGGAAAATGGGTGCCTCTCATCTACTTCCTAATAATTGAAACCAAGTAGGAGAGCTACCTGTGTGCCCTGAAGATCATCAAGAATCAGATACAGAAAATTATCCTGGAAAAGCAAGAAACAAGGCTCACATCAGCAGAAAGACTATTCAAGAAGCCCATTGCCCTAGTAAGACTTAAGAACCCAAATCTAGTCCCACTTGGCTTTGAGGCCACCCAATCTATAGTATTTAAGGAAGTCTTTGACTGTGCAACCCAAGAATACTACTTTCATTTTTCCAAGCCTGCATTAGGAAGATGGACACCTTCAAGGAACTTTATAATAAGCACATCTCAGATATCTCAGGGATCATCAAGCAAATAGTTGAAAAGTATCTGCCTCTGTGATTTCTAAAAAATGATGTCATATTAAAGGTGGTTAAGCTTCTGGATGCAGATGAATGAAATGTAGCTAATAAAGATCTGATGACAGGATTTATTGACTACTTCAAGGACCAGTGGGCTGGCAAGTTCATTAATATGAGATAAGGGCCAGGAAAAAACAAAATCATCTGAAACTATATGGATTATGTTATGACTGAGAATACTAATACCACAATTTCTTTAGAAGAATTGTGTATTCACTTTGCTGAGTTGGTGTGAGTTATTAAGCCATCATTTGGAAAGCTGCTTGAAATTCTGAAGGATTCAAAGAATAGGGCTGATAAGATCCATATGGATATTGAAACCAAATTTTCTTCCCCTACAAGAAAACCCAGGTTGTTCTCAAGAAGGACAAAGTGTAAAATCTGGTGCATAGGGGCTACAACACAAATGAGATGCTGGAATACCTGAAAAGGTTTGCAAATGCCAAGAACTTTGGGTTTAACACTTGCTAATTTTAATCTAATAAACTATTTTTATTATCTTCTTATATCTATTTTTGAACATTTTTGATTTTCTTTGCTGATTTCCCAATAAAATTTCTAGTTTAGGATCTTAAACAGATTTTCACTGAGATTTAACAGTTTTTGTTGAATTTTATTGCATGCAGAAGTTTAATCTTGATAAAAAATGTAGCCAGGCTTTTATTGGCTTTCAAAGTTAGCCATCATTCAGGTTGGCTCTTTTGACAAAAAAATGGCTTGTTCTTATCCGTATTAAGTTAGAGTGGCAGAAAGCTAGTGTGTTTGAGGTTGGTGGGCAGGAATTAGGTTGGCAAAGAAAAAGTTGACAGAATATCTTCCTACCCCTCCTTTTCAATTATAATAAAGGTGATCCTGCTGAGCACCTGTCTGTGTAATGGCCATAGTTTTCCTGAGTGTGGCTCAGCCAAAGCGCCGCCACCTGGGGAAACCCAGCCCAAAGCCCTGCCTGCTTGCGGCAATTGTAGATTTAAATCTAACAATTGATTACAAGTGGGTGGTGGCACAGAAAATTGGGTCCAAGTGGGGTGCAGATGCCCCACGCCCAATTTTCCCTTCTTTGACCTGCTGTTCAACAAATTCTGACCTCAAAGGAGGTCAGGTAACAGCTTACAGAACCATCATTGGTGGTATCTGTAAGCTTTCTAAATATTGTATTCAAGGAGGCCACCTCATCAAGATGTACCCAAAGGCTTTAAGTAACAATTGTACTCACCAAACTACCTTACTAGTTTGATATTTTACTCTAAATAAATATCTTGCCTCAATTATTCACTTACTTCAATATTTTCTAATCAGATTTGTAATAATCAGACTTCTAGATTCTGCTTTCTCACCTCTGCAATTCTCTGGTAATCTTCTACCTCCTGCTGAAATGATTCCTGAACCCCGCAAAATTGAATGTGAGCCTATCTATGCTGCTGATTCCTTGATGTTGAGCCAAATTAAGGTCTTCCTGATGTACCTGCACATAATCTTCTGCTGCACCTTTCCTTATTCACTCTTAAAGGGTTATCATTTATGAGTAAACACACATTGTCTCCTCCCAATTTGTAATGTCATCCTAATTTGGGGGTACATTCCCCATTTGATCAATTACAATGAGCTCTATCTCTACTTTACCCTGACATTATCAAACTACTCTAATTTTGATATATTGTATGGCCTGTGCATCTTTGTTGGTAGATCATTCTCTTGCATCATGTATATCTTAGTGGTGACTTCCACAATGCTCATTACTTCATTTTTGAGTATTTTTGCAGTGGTTTTCTTTCCCGTGTTATACCCATTCTTTGCAAAGATAGAGATCACACAACCTCATTGTACTTTACTCTCACGCCTCAAATTCTGGCAGCCTGCTCCTAGCCTTCCATCCCCTTTGTTAAATACTGCAAGAGAAATCTTGGCACTAACTGAGGAATGGACCCAGCATGGTTTCCCTTAGAAGCTTCTCAGCTTCTTACTCAAACAAGCAGAACCTAAATCCTGTGAGTGGTGTTTGTCTATTCTTGACCAAGCACCAAACTCCTTTGATGATGCACCATCCCTAATCCCTTTGGTGACGTGCCAAGCTCCAGCAACTTCCTCTTTGATTGACTACAAAATCCTGTTCTCAATTTCTCAAGGCTTTCAACCTCTACCCTTACACCTCAAGCAGTTTCAAGCCAATGCCAAGAAGTCATCACTCTCCAAAAGCGCTAAGCTTGTGGCCCTCTATCCCAGCCTTGACCACACCGGTCAAAGCCTGTCACCCTGGTTGCACCCTTCTGCTTCTGTCTCCAATTTGATACTGTGCCTCCTGAAAGCAGTCAGGGGTAAGCTAGTGACGTCCCAGCAGCCAACTCAGCCTCTGTTATTGAAGGCCCCTCCCATGTTAAATTGCTTAAAAAGTCAATAGGAGCCAGCTACTCCACAAGGGCCCATATCCCCTGAGGTTTCTTAATCTCTTGTGACTTCAGCCCCCACTCTGACTATAGCTCTTATTGTCAGCTCTTCTCCTTGGAGCATTCCTACCCTGGCCGCACTCTCCTTTTACAATATTGATGACTCCAGCGCAACCCTGGCAAACTTGAACTCTACTGACTCCCAAGCGCCCACTTTGGGTAATGCTACCAATGCCTGTAAACTTATACGTTTCAACCAGAACTGTACATTGCTATCTGCCAAGGCTCAGGCTATAGTGGATCTCCACATTGCCACTATGAATAAGGTTGTTCCTGCTCCTTGTCTCAAGCCTATTGTCATTCAACCTGTGATTGAACAACCCTTTGTAGCCTTGAATGAGGACCTGTTGTCCATTCAGACAGCTTCTCAACTCCAGGTACAAGTTGATTCCAATCACCCCCTCTATCAAATAAAACAAAGATGGGATATTTTTTGTTTCATTGTTCCTTTGCTTCCACATCACATCTAACAAAAGCTGTAGCTTTAGTAGATACTGGTGCCACAGACAACTTCATTTCAAAAGATCTGGTTGACAAGCTAGGTTTGGAATATGATCCTGGTGCTCTGTGCAAAGGAGGGGTATCCAATGTCTTCTGTTCATTCAGAATATGTTGCCTGTTATCCTTCTTCATCACTGATCATGCCTTTGTTGCTGACTTCACACTGGCAAAGCACCTGACATACCCGGTGATCCTAGGCGTGGAATAGTGGTGGGAGAACAATATTGCCCCAATCCTCAAAGATAACCTACTGAGGATTGCTCATCCTGCCAGAATTTCCTTGGAGATACCAATGATCCCGTTTGGGAAAGAACACCCTCACATCTCAATGTCAGTCTCAGCAGCAATAAAACCTGCCACATCATTTGATGTCCTTCCGTTGTGCCTCTCCCACTTGCACACAGCCTTTGATTTTAAGCTGGCTGATGTTCTCCCCATACACTCACAATTTGACTTTGAGTTCAAACTCACTGTTGATTTGGTGAAAGTTGCTTCTCCCATCTATCCCTTGAACTTAAAGGAGGAACAATGCTTAGAAGAATGGACAAAAGACATGGAAGCCAAAAGACAGGTCTTTAGGAAATCTTATCCTATATGCTCTCCACTGATGTTTGTTCAAAAGTCTGATGGATCATTACGCCCCTGCATTGATTTTGGCAACCTAAACAATGTGACTGTACCGGTTTCATACCCCATGCCCAGTGAGTCTCAGATCTCCAGGAAGGTGGAGAAAGCTAGGATCTTTTCAAAGCTGGACCTCTTAAATGCTTTTAACCAGATTCACATCAAAGAAGTTCAGGAATGGCTCACTGCTTTCAGGACTAAGAAATGCATCTTTCAGTACTAAGTCATGCCCTTTGGTCTAAAAATGCCCCAGCAGTCTTCCAGAAGATGATCAATGCAGTCTTAGGTGACCTCATTGGGAACTGTGCTATAGCATACATGGACAACATCTTAGTATACTCTCCGGATGAGGAGTCTCATGCCACCCACCTTTGTGCCATAGTGGAAAGGATCCAAAAGGCCATTCTTGTCATCAAACTGAGAAAATGTGAATTTTTCAAGAGTAAGGTTTCTTTCTTAAGAAATCTTATTTTGGAGAAAGGCCATGTCATTTCCCCTGACAAGGAAGCTGAAATAAGGAATTGGCAGACCCCAAAAAAGCATTACCCAACTCTGCAGTTTCCTGGGAACATGCAACTTCTTGAAACGTTTCACCCCCCACTTGTCAGAAACAGCAGACCCCCTTTACGCTGCTAGTGGGAAAAGAACTCTGGAATGGACCACACAATGCAATGCTGCTGTCAATGCTGTTAAGAACATCATGTGTTCTGCAACCATGCTCCGCCATGTTGATGCCTCCAAACCCTTCATCTTAGCCACAGATGCCTCCAAATTTGCCATTGCCTCAGTCCTTCTACAAACTGCTGATGATGGACTAGAATACCCTGTGGGCTATTTCTCAAGAAAAATGAGATCTGAAGAGCTCAGCTACATGATCTATGACAAGGGGCTATTAGCAGTAGTAGAGTCTATAAAATACTGGCAGCATCACCTTTGCTCAGCCACACACCCATTTACAGTAAGGATAGACCACAAAGGCCTACTGTATTACCAGGAACCTCATCTCTTAACTGAACTTCAGACCAGATGGTATGAAGTCCCAGTCAAGTTCAAATTCCAATACAAGTTTATCAAGGGTATTGATAACCATCTGGCAGACTCCCTCAGTCGCGACCCAGCATTCCTTCCAGACGTTAAGGCTGAAAAAGAATTTAATACAAAGGTCATGATTCCCCCCAGCGCTATTCTATCTTCTCCTCCCATGGAAAAAATATGCACCCTAAGTGTCCAAGAACCTCCCAACCCAGACCTGGTAGCTAGAGTCGAGTTGCTGCAACTTTTAGACAAATGGTACCCCCAGTTGTTTAAGTTGGCAATTCAATCTACTCCCCACACCTGCTACAGTTCTGAAGACAGTAACATACTTCACAATGGTTGCCTGTGGGTACTTGATGGTGATATTTGCCTGGAAGTCATCAAGGTCCACCATGACAACATATTGGTTGGTCACCAAGGGAAAAATAAGACCATAGAGATAATTTGTAGACAATTTGATTGGAGAAGTCTCACATCAGACGTAGCTAAGTGCCTGAAGGGCTGCATGGTTTGTCTAAGGGCAAAGCCCTCCCATCTCAAACAGACAGGTCTACTGGTACCCCTAAAAATTCCAAATGGTCCATAGACATCTCTGTCATTTGATTTCATAGTAGAACTTCCTCTATCAAACGGTTATGATGCAATCATGGTAGTAGTAGATTGTTTCACAAAGATGAGTCATTTCATCCCCTGCCAAACCACAATCACATCAGTCCAGATGACCAAACTG
This sequence comes from Entomophthora muscae, assembly GCA_014839935.2. Classification (NCBI taxonomy): domain Eukaryota; kingdom Fungi; phylum Entomophthoromycota; class Entomophthoromycetes; order Entomophthorales; family Entomophthoraceae; genus Entomophthora; species Entomophthora muscae. The sequence continues at coordinate 11,851 of QTSX02001130.1, read as the reverse complement.
TTTGTCAACAATGTTTTTGCCCACTATGTAATCCCCCAAGAGATCATAAGTGACAGAGGCCCCCAATTCACAGCACAATTCTGGGAGGAATTCTCCAGACTTCTAGGCATTAAGTTATGCAGATCAACAGCCTATCACCCCTAATCTGATGACCAGACAGAGAGGGTGAATCAATGTTTGGAAACATTTCTTAAATGCTACTCTAATGCTGAACAAGATAACTGGTCCCAAAACATACCAATGGTCCAGTTTGCTTACAACAATGCCCCACACTCCTCTTCTAATGTCTCCCCATTCTTTTGCAAATTATGGCTACAACCCCCAATGTAACTTTGGCTCACTCTCAGATAGCAAAGTGGAATTGGCATCCTCAGAGGCAGCATCTTTAAAAAGAATCCATGAAGAAGTCAAAGTGTCCTTGACTCATGCCATGACAACTTACAAGGCTTATGCAGACATGAAAAGAAGAGAGGGCCCAGCATATGAAATTGGGGATCAAGTACTAGTTGACTCCCGGAACATGCAACTAAAAGTACCCTGCCAGAAGCTAGGCCCCAAAAGAGTAGGTCCATTCAGAATCTTAAAAAAGATTGGATCTTCAGCCTACCAACTGGACCTCCCTCCCTTCTTTCACATCTTCAGCAAATTCCATGAATGCCTATTAACTAAGTATGAAGGTGCCCCTGTATCTACTCCTGACCCCATAATAGTGGATGGATAACTGGAATATGAACTGGAATCAATAATTGCATCCAAACTATCTTGCAAGCGCCTGCACTACCTAGTAGCCTGAAAGGGATACCCAGCCTTAGATAACTGTTGGATTCCCCATTACAACCTCACTCACGCCCAAGAAATGCTCCAGGAATTCCATGAGAACAATCCTCAAGCAGTAGGTCCAGTAAAGGCCACCCTAGCTGCCATGAAACTCCCTCCTGCCCACAAGAACTATGCATTGGCAGCACTCCCAGGAGGCGGAAAGTCCCTGTTACCAAAGAAGGAGAGTAATGTCATGGTCATAGTTTTCCCAGGTATGGCTCAGCCAAAATGCCGCCACCTGGGGAAACCCAGCCCAAAGCCCCGCCTGCTTGCGGCAATTGTAGATTTAAATCTAACAATTGATTGCAAGTGGGTGGTGGCACAGAAAATTGGGTCCAAGTGGGGTGCAGATGCCCCACGCCCAATTTTCCCTTCTTTGACCTGCTGTTCAACAAATCCTGACCTCAAAGGAGGTCAGGTAACAGCTTATAGGACCACCATTATGTAAATATTTAATCTGAGCAAATACCAAACACAAGGAGGACACCTCATCAAGATGTACCCAAAGGCTTTAAGTAACAATTGTCCCCACCAAACTACCTTATTAGTTTGATATTTTACTCTAAATAAATATCTTGCCTCAATGATTCACTTACTTCAATATTTTTTAATCATATTTGTAATAACCAGACTGCTAGATTCTGCTTTCTCACCTCTGCAATTTCCTGGTAATCTTCCACCTCCTGCTGAAATGATTCCTGAAACCCGCAAAATTGAATATGAGCCTATCTATGCTGCTGATTCCTTGACGTTGAGCTAAATTAAGGCCTTCCTGATGTACCTGCACATAATCTTCTGCTGCACCTTTTCTTATTCACTCTTCAAGGGTTATCATTTACAAGTAAACACACATTGTCTCCTCCTAATTGGTAATGTCATCCTAATTTGGGTGTACAATCCCCATTTTATTGATTACAATGAGCTCTCTTTCTACTTTACCCTGACAGTCTGGCTATCCAAAAGCATCTATTAAGCTGTGTGATTCCCTCAATATGAACAACATCTGTAATTTTAAAGAAAAGTTTAAGCTCTCAAGGAAGTTACCTTAAGTTTCCCTCTAATATCTGACAAAGGAGGTGCAAGTATAGTCTATCAGGACTATGTTTTGACTGCAAAAACCAGAGAAGAGTAGGTAAAAGCAAGAATCATGTATGTGAGGATAGAAGCTGCACTTCCAAGATTAACACAGAAGGATATGATAAAATTACTAGTGAAAAAGGAGAACACACATGCAATGCTCCAATTAATCTTATTTAAAAGCTTTTAAAGTGGTACCTCTATCAACCAGTTCCAGTCTCCAAGGATATCAAGGCTTCTGATCTGGCAGTTAAAGTCACCAAGCGCCCAAGTAAAAAAACACACAGTGCATCCCTGATTGCAATCAGTTAGTTAAGTGCATATGTTGCAAATGGTATGATCTATTCCCTCATAAGAAATCTGCCATGGTCTAAGGAGAGTTAGTCTTGATAGAGGAGTTAAAGATGTTCAATGATGATGAGATATTACTTTTATACAATTATAGGCCTACAGCAGAGGCAAGAATTATATGCTATGTTACAAAACAGAACCTGGATCAGTTAAGATATCCAGAGACCTGGTCATGTGACAGTATCTTTTCAGTATGCCCCTGCCTTTTTTATCAATTATAGGTTGTAAATTCCCTTATTGAAGGCAAGGTGCTCCCATTCATCTACTTTCTGCTTTCTGGGGCAACAGAAGAGATATACACAAAGGGCTTTAAAATCCTTCAGAAGGGCATCAAAGCCCTACCTAGTAATAAAAAGAGTCCTCCTGGCCATAAACTAGAGCCAATCCAGATGATAGTGAAAAGGATGAAGTCATCCTTGCTGCAGAACAAAAAGCTAATGATAAAGCATTTGACCCTTCAGCTATAATCATGGACTATGAAACTGCCCAGTATAACACTTTTGTAAATACCTTTGATGAAAAGACTTGGGTTTTTTTATTATTGACAGGCTGTCAACAGGCAACTAAAGGGTCTACCTGAGCTCAGCAACCTCCACCTTATAGATACATCAGAAAAAGTGCAAGTTTTTAATTCAGTAGTTTGCAGCACTAGCCTTTGTAAAGCCAGAGCATACTGGAAAAGCCTTTGACATCCTATTCCAGTATTCATATGCCAAGAAACATGAGGATGCCTTCTACCCTTTAATTGAATATTATGAACCACAGTGGATTAGACGTAAGGGCACTAAGCACTGGATCAAGACCAGAGCCAAAGCCAACTGAAACTACTACCAGGAAGTTTTGAATGATTAGAGGAAAGCCAATTCCTCTTTTTGAGGGCTGGCATACGCATATCAAGTCTTCTTTTGGAATCAAGCCAAGTAACAACACCTTCTACTAGCACCAAAAAATTTAACACAGAAAGACAATTGCATTTATCAGAGATACTGGGAACCACCCATCTGAAAAGAGAACCACTAAAGAAAATTAACAACAAGAGACAAGAACAAGGACATTGTTAAGGCCAAATACAAGCTTTCAGAGATTGGGGAATGCATCAAGAAGATTGCCACAGTTCTTAATGGCAACCAGGTGATCACAGTCTAGCTTTTGATTAAATTTTTTTGAGTATTATCTAATTTTGTACATAGTTTTTATATGTTCAGTATATTATATTTATATAAATAACTATTTTAAGTAACTTATAAAATTTTGTAATATATTTTTAAGAAAATTAGGAATTTTTATTAATAGTTTGATGCCTTGAGCTGTATTATATGACATATGTTTGTATTTTACTACTAAAGTATATGTATTTTTTGGTTTTAATGTTAAAAAAATTATGTTATAGTTTCTGGTTATGTTATTTTCATAAATATATGAGCTTTTATGCAGCGTTTTTGTTTAAGAGTTTTTATTTATTAAATATAAGTGGAAATACTAATTTCATGGCAAAATAAAATAAGCGGGTATCTTTATTATCTTTCTTGGTTGTCATGATTCATTTTTTTATAGTTTTTTGGAATCTACATAGTCAGATTACCCCAAAAAGGTGCTTTGAGGCTTAATTTTTAGTGAGTAAAAAGTTAAGGAAATGATTTCTGCTCGTTAAAAAAGGGTCAGCGTTTTTGTAATCTGCATGGGCAAAACATAATTCTGGCTGGTGACCTACAGTAGTTTTCAAACCTGTTGAGATGAACGTAAAATCTCAGTCTAAAAGCATATACAACTCAGTCTAAAAAGTAGATAAAAATTAAGGAATTTATATTAGATTACAATAGATTTGGATCCACTTTGATTTCATTTTTAGACTGAGATTTTACGTTTATCTCAACAGGTTTGAAAACTACTGTACAGTTAGTCGACTTGTGGAATCAATTAATTCTGGCGGTTGCTAGATGTTTTATCAGGATTGGTTATTCTGTCCATATACAGTGATACAACTAGTTTTTGTTTGAGTTTGCCTTGTGCTGTTAGTGTACCAATGAATCTAAGGGTGTCTATGGTTGATATTGACGTATGGGATTGTGTGATCTGTTTAGTGTAACGTAATGTAAATATAAATTTATATTGTATGTTTAGTGTTGCTATAAAAACGGTACCATTGGTGTTTCTACCGAGTGTGGATCATGTCTACTGTTGTTGGGGTTTGCCTGAAATCTCAACCGTGGGATTTTTCCGGATCTGTTTCCAAGAACGGGTGATCTTTGATACAGATGAACAATGTATAATTATAACGTGCATGCTTTCTAATGGAGTGTGTTCATCTCCCGATAAGCTGGTTTCGTACAGATGCTGTTCCAATTTAATCAAATATATGCGAGATGGTTGATTGGGAGTACAATGTATAATTCAAAAGTGAAGCGTATGATAGATTGGTTTGGATACTTGGGAAGTCGAATTTAAAGCAATCCTTGTTTAATTTCTATTTTAATCCTGCTGTTGCAACATTTGATGTTGTATGAAGCTTACGGGTTAGATGACAAGAAGAGTCAAAGAAACTAGGGATTCTCCTTGATGTCCATTTGGTAACCTTATTTAGTAAGGATTTCAATAGACCGAGTGGCAGGTTTACTGTTTGCAAAATCTTGTCAAAAATGTTTTGAATTATGGGTACGTGACTTATTGGCGCGGATGTATGATTCTGAATATATCCAGTGTGGCCTAAATCGCCATGTGGTAAGGGGGTGATTTGGATCAATTCCCATGTGGCGCCTTCCAAGGCAACTGGTGGACAATCGAAGTTTGTGGAATGGAGTGCTCGTAAGTAGCGGAAGGCAACTCAAAGTCTAAAGAAAGTGCAGTTTTATTTGACAAAAGCCTCGGCAGAAGCGTCATATGTAACCCTTTAACCACGTGAAGGACAAGAAAAAGATCAGCGTTAACCATGCTTAGCGAATGATAGCCAATAAGGCGGTAACTCCACTATTCTGGTTATTAGAATCCACTGGCGTGAAGCAGATATGGCACTTAAAACATTGTTCCTTTTTTATGGCTTGTGTCCTTATAAGTCCACTTGGATGATAAGGGTTAATGTAAAAAATATATGCACCATTATTTTAAAGTTTACCTATACGCTTGGACCGAATCTTCCTATATAAGCAAATCTGAACCAGTGCCATCATCACGTGGTCCAAGTCTCCTGATAAGAAATATTCTTTTCTATCATGTAGGACTGCTTCGGCCAAACCAATGGCAATTTGGCTCTGGATCACCCGTTTCAAAGATTTACTTTAAACTTTTTAAATATTACATCGTTCCGTTTTGGCTGTAGCGGCCCGTAGCCGGAAGCATTAAAAGCTTGTGTCGCTGCTGATCCGTGGAACCCCCTGAGGCGCCCAATTTGACTATAAATGCCAACCCTGCAACCATATAGGCGATAATGAAGTTCTTAATTGTTGCTGCCATAGGCGTTGTGCTTGGAACGGCCCCCGGCCTCCCCCTGTTCCCCTCCCGCGTGCAGTGCCTTGACAAGTACATCCAGGATGCCATTGAAGATCTACCATATTACACGTGTGCCATCTTCAAGCCCGGCCAGTGGAATCACTACGGCAGCATTCATCACACCAAGATCCTCCACTGCGGCAACTATCATTTTCACCGCGTGTGCTTAGTCCGAGGCGACGCCGGGAGCTGGCTAGAGCGGCTAGGGGACGGCGGCACGATAAACTGGCGCTACGACCCCAGTGGCTTCACCCGCGAGGGTGCCCGACTCAAGGTCAAATCTCGTGGTACATATATAGTAGGTTAAGCTAAGGCACCAGCTTAAGAATTATAAAGCCGCCGCCCTTGAACCCTAATAAACTTGTGTTCCTTCTAAGAAAATTAAGCCTTTTAACTGCTTTGACATTATTTGATTCATAAACTTATACTCTTTACATTGATACAATGCTTCGTTTGTTTTTTTTAAAGCATAAAATATACAAACAATAAAAATAAGTCTTACTTTTATCAACTGTATTTTTGCCTAACCCCTTTTTCTATTTTAATGAGCTAAGAATCAAATATATGAGTTGTATGGGGGAGTAATAGCAGCCCCAAAGCTATAATTGATATTACCCTATCTTTGGCTCACACCATCAATTTCTTAGTTATTTTTAGAAAAAAGTTGTTGTATTTAAAAGACTATTTACCCTATGTAAATATAAGTTTTTGTAATGCATCCACCTTCATGAACATGCTCTATGAATCCTTTAATATATCAGCTCTCTTTGTTCTGCTGTCATCTGTAAAGAACTTTGCACAATAATATATTTTGGAGTACTCCTTAAAATCCTCAAATGTCAAAGGTCAAACATACAGCTCACCATCTCTCATTAAATACAAAATGGCAACATAAAAAGGTTTGACTCAAGCCATCTTTTTTAGGCCTAAATTGTCTGTCATGAATGTAAAAAAGATTTTTTGGGAAACATCTGCATTATTTACAAGTGACTTGTCAAGATTTCTGGGTCTTGGGGAAAGATCTTTATTATTGGTCATTTTAGTAGGGATGTTGATATTAGATTGTATGGAGACAATATTTGGCTACCAATTGGGTCTAGGGTACAGCTACAGCCTGGCAGTATCCTTTTAGTCCGTAGGAAAAAATACACTGGTCTGCAAATAGACAGTGGCACGCTCTATTCAGATACTTCTGATTACTAGGCGGCAGCTAGTAGTGATACACTGATAGAGATGTGGTTTCTCTATCTTCAAGGATGAATATTCTGCTCAATCTCTAGTAAGGAGAGCACCTTATATAGGGTGGATAAGCCCTCTTGTCAGATTGTTATCTGACACTTCTAACTCTTACTAGTCATCCTATCTGTTCTCCAGACTGCTAGTTTCAGCCCCCAGAGTTAGGCAGCCATGCTGGTCTGGCATGTAACTTTAATTAAATACTGGACCCCAATTTATCATAATGGGGTTCTTGTTAGAGTGAAATGGTATGCAGCGTGATTCAAGGAAATACAATGAGAATATAATAAACAGATTATGAGTTGCTTGACAAGCAGGAGGCCAAATTGAGAGGACGGCTTCAACATCTTAGATCCAATGGTAGTGTAGCAGAAAATTGAGGTCAACATTATAAATAAGCAAATGACTTGCAAAGGTACATTCAAGAAAGAATCTGAAGGGATCAACATGTAAAGGGCAGGCCAGGTTGCAGCCATGGAATTGATGGCAACCTTGACTGCCACAACAGCTAATCTTTCAAGGACAGGGGCAAGCAGCCCCAGATACGCCATCATTTTGGAATAAACTTACTTTTATTTTGAGGGAAATTAAGCTATCTATCAACAAGTTTCTAGAGGGAAATGGGAAAGTCTTAAGGTAGTTCAGGATGAGGCTGGAAGTTTTATGGCATCTGATTTTCTGGCAAAAATATTTTCAACGGTTGGAGTCAGGCATTAGAATTTGGTTTGATGTCATCATGATTTGTATTTTTTGGCAGCCAGTGAGTTGAGCGCTGTCATCCCCAAATAAAGTATAACACATAATTTTCTTGTCATAATTATTTGGGGGAAATAAGACAGGTCCAGATTTTCCAGGGCTATTTGGGCGACCTCATCTTTGACCCATTTTTTTGTCTGACAGCATTTAAGTTGTCCATTTCTCTCAAGGTTTTGGCTCAGTTCTTTGCTGGTTTCTGGTTTTACGTGGACACACTATCTCTTTCATTTGATTTTCTACTGTAACAGTTCTGGAAGCATTTTGTCTATCATTTACGCATATGCAAGGTTTGGTTACCCTGTTAATAGGTTTTTGCATTTTGCATTGTTCTTATAAACAAATTTTCATATTGGTCGTGAAATCTGATTTGAGTCCTGGTGGGAATGTTTGACAGAGGCGCACCCTGCAATCATATTCAGGAATCAATTGGCTTATTGGCAGAGGTGTGTTCTGCAATCATGATCAGATATCATCAGGCTTGATGGTTAAGGTTTGAACCAATAGAAAGTCCAGAATTGAATTGTGATCAAGCTTAGGGGTAATTATCAATATTTTGATTACCTGAAGCTATAGATGGAATCAACTGGTACTTTTTTAAGCTTGACAGCTCTGTGGAAATTGGCTGTCTGGAGCCAATCAGTCAGGAAAATGACAGTCAAGTCTACTATATTATTTCAAAGTCCTAAAATGACTCATGGAGCCCCTTATTTTCTTCCTCTTTCTCAAAAACCATTTTGAGATCATTTATATTCTTTATATACATCACATTTTCTCTTTGTCTAAAGATTTTAGATAAAACACCAAAATGACCAACAATACTTTTTCCACAACACTCTAAAAATCCATTGAACTTAGTTGTTTCTTTTATATTTTTAGGTATCTCTTTAAAAAGATGATACAAGGATCCATAAGATCTGAAACAATTACCATTATTCATCCAAACTTTTCTATTTTTAATACTCCTAAATTTATCTTTCTTAAGCAGAATTTTCAAACACTGGCATGAAAACAAAGAGTCAAGAGAAAAATTTCAGATAAAAATTCATGATACACATAGTTAATTTTCTCATTTTCTTTAAAAGCAATTACAAATCCTAATAAAGAAATAGGTATTTTCTCATAAAGACAATTATCTGTCTCTATATAACCCCACCTATTTTAAAGTTTTTCTTTATAGTCTTTTACTAGAATACATGAACTGTCATCAAGATTATCTATATCACTGATATATTATTTATTTTGATGATTATAAAGCTTTTCATGTAGGTCAGTTGATTTTAAATTCTTTTATTAGATTCTGACCTTGGTAACTTATTTTTACTCATATCATTTTTCTTTGTAACTAATTAACTTTTTAAGCTGCAGATGTTATACATACCAGCTTTTTGCTTTTGATTATATTTTTAGGAATAAGCCTATAGTAAGTAGAAAGTAGAAAGTGAAATAGAAATATTATTTTTTTTAATTTCTATATATCTTATAATTTTCTTTTTTTTTAATAATGAGTATTTTATTTTATTTATGTTCACTCAATTCTATTTGCAAATCTTCATAATTCAGTCCAGGTGATCTTAAAGTGGATTAAATGGTTGGAAACAGACTTTTTAATATATGATTTAAAATATTATTTATATTTTCTTTGTTTATTTCACTTTTTTTTCTATTATATTTTATATTTAGAGTTACTTTTTTAGCGTTTTTTAATTTTTAGAATATTAATACTCACCTTTTGTAATGTTGGCCTATGATTCTAAAGCTCTTTCAGAGCGTAGCTTGATGTAACTAATGCTCTTAAGGCAGGGAGGTGCTTGGTAGGGGATTTTAACATAAATTTATTTAGGTTGTTAAGAAAACTGTCTGCCTTGGAGTTTTGTATGATAGGTAAGAAGGTACTTTTCCCAAACTTTGTTTTTAATCAGAAATGCTTGACAAAGCTGATAATATCATTACCCATAGTAAAAAGAACACTTGCTTAAGCATATATATTATTTCTATCTTAGTAAAAGCCTCCAATATGAAGAAGGGTGTGGTCTGAGCTTTAAACTTGATAGGTTACATAATGATAGTGGTTGGGTTCCTTGGCTTAGTTTATGTAGTACTATCTTGGAAATAGATACACAGTTATCAGAGAGGGATAAAGGTATAGATTGTAAAGAAAAATTCTGTAAATTTGAGCTGTTTAAATACCATACTAGCTGAGCTTTTGCACTACAGGCATGAATCTCCAACTGACCCCCAAATGATCTCCTTAATTTATCAATGTCACCCCTAAAGTCTTATATCATTGTTTATTTGATCCTTTTTATATTATGTTTAACTGTTGATATATTGGCTAAAAATGCTTCAGTATTACTCAAACTAGTGTTGCAAAATCTTCAATTACTCCCTCTTGGGGAATTAACACCCCAAGTAAATCACCAAACAGCTCACCAAATGGTTCACTGTCCCACCAATAAACTGGTGACACCATTATCAGTCAACCATCTATGACAGGGATCACTCAATCCAGGTCCTAAATGGAACACAACTTGATCAAGCCTTGTGACACAAGAGGAAAATTACTCAAATAAGCCCCATGACCTCTATGACGTACATGGACAGCATGTGGCTTGTCATGATACTATATATTATTCTATATTCATATTCAATAAAGTATCATTCTCTTCTTAAATCTACCCCTTATTTTGTTTATTATACTTCCCAGAAGTATAAACTAAACAGTGGTAGCACAGGCAGGTTATTTATACCTACCCAACTCAAAGGAAAAATTCCTCCCAAGAAAAGAACCCAAACAATGGTACTCCCTAACGGCTGGAGAGATTATGAAGTAGGACAAGACGTTCCTGCAGGCCTTGCCATCTACAATAATGTCTGTGTTCCCATCAATCAGTACAACAATCTCAAAGCCCGCTAGACTGTTGCCCACCACACCAACTATAGCAGTGCCTCCACATCCTGAGATACCCAATATTGTGTTTCAATGCCTGCACACTGCTGAAATTGGCGCCTTTGCAGGACATTGTTGCAAAAACGCCTCCCTTTTGATCAACAGTACACAAAGCAAGTTCAAACAAGTGAACTACCCCTAAAGACTCTGGGTCAGCAAGACCACCCTTTGCGTCACAGAAACTGATTCACGTTTTGTAAGCGGATGGATAGTCCAACACCCTGATCAAAAGAGAGACTGGGAGCTGTTTAAAAGTGCATTCCTCAAAAAGTTCTCCATGAAAGATTCCAATGTAGTAATCATGACAGAACTTTGAACCTTCAAGATGACAGGAGCAATCAAGGAATACCTTGCTGCATATAAAGACCTACATGATCACACACCCAACATCATCAACTTTGATGAACCTGGGCCGCACCTAGACTTCTACAATGGCCTTCTCACACACATCAGGCGTCAGTTTGACATGACCCGCTGCAAGAACCTTGAGGATGTGTTCCTAGAAGGGAAACACATGGCTCAGAAGATTGACAATCTACATGCCACCACCCAAAAGTGCAAGGAAAACTCTGCAGCTAAGAGAAAGAACCTCGCCCCGATATAAGTAAAATAACCGAGCCAACAATACTCATTCTCCACGCACTAGGGAATTGCATGTGCAAGCCACTCCAGGCCAGTGGCATCAAAGATACCAATGGAGGAGGGAAAAGCTCAGGGGAGTGCTTAGGTGAGCCGCCCTCCCCCAATTCATAAGACTTGTACAGAGAACAGGACGTGGATTCAATCACCATGATCCAAGTACCCTCCAGCAATCCTCTACTGTTTGCTGCCCAAACTGAAAATAAACTCCTTACCTATCCTTTCTGTTTTTGCAGATACTAGGGCACAGCACTATTTGATACTGGAGCAGATCAATTCCCTTGTCAACAAAAAATTTGCCAACCTTATCAAATTACCAACAGTTCAGAGTAGTGTCAGAAAAGTCATCATGGCAGATAACAGAAGCACACCAGTCACTAGAGAAACAAAACCTTTCTGCGCCCAAATTGGAGACATACAGACAACAATTAGCAGCCCTATCATACCAATCCCTAAATATGATGTAATACTAGGTTTAGATTGAATGCGGAAAACCAAACCCCACATTGATTGTGACAGTGCCACTCTCACCATACAGTGAGG